>PVIY010000820.1:0-177393 GCA_004026745.1 Myrmecophaga tridactyla | reverse complement strand
CTTTATTCAAAAAGTTGTGTGTTTACAGGACAATCATGCATAAAATGCAGGATTCCCTTACATTATCCCACCACCAACATCTTGCTTTGCTGTGGAACATTTGTTATAATTGCTGATGGCACATTTTCATAATGGTCCTATTAACTAAAGTCCGTGGTTTAACTTAGGGTTCACTGTTTGTGTTGTGTAGTTCCATGGTTTTTTAAAAAAATCTGTGACCATATATATGATCTAATATTTGCCCTTTTAATCATATCCAAATATATATTTCAGTGTTGTTTAATTGCACTTACAATGTTGTGTTACCATCACTGCCATCCATTACCAAAACATTTTCATCATTCCAGTTAGGAACCGTGTACATTTTAAGCCTTAACTTCCCATTCCTTATTCTCACCCCATCCCCTGGTAACCTATATCCTATATTCGGACTCCATGAGTTTGCTTATTCTAATTGCTTCAAATCAGGTAGTTTGTAGTGTTTGTCCTGTCGTGTTAGCTCATTTCACTCAACACGATGTCTTCAAGTTTCATCCATGTTGTTGCAAAACTTCATTCATTGTTACAGTTGAATAATATTTCATTGTATGTATATGCCACACTTTATTAATCCATTTGTTGGCTGATGGACACTTGGGTAGCTTCCATCTTTTGGCAATTACGAATAATGCCACTATGAATATCAGGGTGCAAATATCTGCTTGAGTCCCTGCTTTCAATTCTTTGGGGTATATACCTAGAAGTGGGATGGCTGGGTCATAAGGTATTTCCACATAAGCTTTATGTGGAACTGCCAAACTGTCTTTCATAGCAGCTGCATCATTTTACATTGACCCCAACGATAAATGTTTTCCTATTTCTTTGCACCCTTTCCAACACATTTTATTTTCCAGTTCTTTAATAGCTGCCATTCTAATGGGTGTGAAATGGTATCTCACTGTGGTTTTCATTTGCATTTCCCGCCCATGGCTCATGATGTTGAACAACTTTTCATATGCTTTCTGGTCATTTGTGTATCTTCTTTGGAGAGATATCTATTCAAGTTTTCTGCCCATTTTTTAATTGTGTTGTTTGCGTATTTGTTGTTAAGTGGAAATATTGGTCTTCCTCACTGGGATTCCACTTGGAGCAGTGCTAAGCACACAGGCTCCTCTATGAAGATGGTGCTTCTTCCCTGCAGTAACAAGGCATGAGCATGAACCTTCTTTCCCAGCCTGAGGAGGAGATGTGACTGGTCACAAGAATGAACTTCAAACTTGAAGCCTGGCATTTTAACCTCCTCAAGGTCAGGTCTGAATTAGCCTTCTGCTCTGTTCTGACTCTGAGTGGTTTTAGAAGCAGACAGCCAGCTCATCACATGGCACTGCAGAACCTCAATTTAAGGTGGGAGTCTTTCCAGAATGGTACTCATTCAAGACAGCTAGCATTTCCAAAGTGGTTATTGCATACCTATCTGTTTGGAATGGAAAATGAATTGTGGCATGATATTTTAAAAATCTTTGCTTTCTTCTCTCACATTCCCTATCATTTCTGCTGCTATGCATACCATTTAATATACCATAGACTTAGAGGTATCAATTTTCTCTCCCCCAAATGAGAGCATCTTCCAACTTATACCTTATTCCTGACATATTCTTTCCCTTGGAATATCTTTCTTCCTCTGTCCCCATCTCCTTCTACCACTTCCTTCAACAAGTATACTGTTCTAGTTGATGCAGATGCATCATAAAATAAAAATAATGAAAGTAAAAAATCCCTGTCTTCTTTTCCCCAACTCTACCTTCTATCCATTTTCAAGACTCTATTTAATTTCCATGTCCTTCAGGAATCCTTCCCTTTCTGAGCTTCTGCAGGCCTTACTTTTCGCATTGTCCCTGGGGCGCTGCTTGCTTATACCTTCTTTTGACTTTTCCTATAAAAGATTGGATTCTTATCTTATTCCTGATGTGCTTATATTTCAATCTCACAGCAGCATCAGGAATTCCAGGGATCACACATCTATTGCTGGCCTCCTGAATGTACCTTACAACATCTTGTATGTAGTGGGTCTAAATGACCAAAGGAATGGACATTCACTCTCCAGCAATTGTAGGAAGTGCTGGCCCCTGATGTGCATGTGTAGCTTGGGATTCAGACTATTCCAACATCTCTTGCAATATGAGAGCTGTCATTATGCAATTCCATAGATAAGAGTCCCTTAATTTGAACCTGACGATCCCTCAGCACCAATGTCAGCGCTAGACATACTCAAAAAATATTAGTGGTCCGACTTTATCATGAAGCTCCTTTGGGTATTTGTATATGTAAGAACTGGAAGTGTGCTAAAGGACCTCTGAAGCACTCACAGACCATGTGGGGGAGGCTTCCTTATTGGGGGTGCCAGGCAAACCGAAAATACCATCAGGAGTGGTTCTGAGTAGAGAGAATGCTATCAGCGTGAACAATTTCTGGCCTTATTCCTGGCCTCACTGTCTATCTCCCTAAATGCAACCCCTAAGGCAAGAATATGATACAGCAGCAGCAACATGCAAGACAGTTCTCTGAATGGTATATTTAGCAGCAGAGAGTTGAGGAGCACACATGAATTATGGAAATCATCTTGAGTTTTTATTTCTACTGAATCTTCCCTTCAGTCAACAAATCCCTTGATGGATTCCATGTCCATGGAATTCTGTGGACAAGGGGGAGGCAAAAATGTAAGTAAAGTGTGAAAGGAGGTCTTGTCAGGTTGCATGAGTGCATGGCAGAAATCCGGGGTGAGCCATCCAAGGACAACCATTGCACCCCCGTGCAACCCTGGTGCCTTGACTATTTCCACCTAACACTTTCATCTCCATATTAATGCTCCACAAATGGAGCTCAAACAGCTTCCCACCTGCATATTCCACAGGCTTCTGTGAAGTTGAATGTTAATGGCTTTAAAGTACTTTGACTGACCTTCTCTCCAGAAGTACTGTAAGAGCATGAAATATTATTATCATCATTTCATGGACATTTTGCAGTTCCTGCTGGTTACTTTCATTCTTCCCCTTAATCTTGAATGCATTCAACTGGCTAAATAAAAAGTATTTTGAGTAAATAAAGATACCCATGATTTAAAAAAATTCTTTATTGTATATTTTGATAGGCATCATCACCTTCTCCTGACTTTCCATATAAACTGCTATGGCTAAACAGCTCTGTAATGATATTGCTACTTGGCTATAATTTAGAATGCTATAAAGATTATTTAGCACAAAGAAATATTTCCAGTTAAAATTTAGCAACTCCTTTCAAATAGATTTACATTAAATCTTAGGCTGAAATTTGGAAACATTGAGCTAGAGCAAAAATAAAATCCAATTCATGTTCTCATAAAATATCTGCTTCTCCACTGGCTCTCTACCCTCTGTTTTTCTTCATGGAAGATTGCCTCTCAAGTCAGACTCAACTTAAACTGGCTTTCGTTTTGCTTTTGCTTTCTGTTCCTTTTCTTTTTCTCTTTCTCCCTTTCTCCTTTGCTCTCTCCTTCTGTTCTGTTCTTCTTTCTTTCCAAAAATCATTACTCAAACAAAACATTTCCCATGGTGCCTGGCATAATGTCAATGCTAGATAAACATTTGGTGTCATTTTTATTACTGTTATATATCAGGTGACATTTAAGTTCTTGAGGAGACAAGGGTAATTCAGGTCCTGCCTATAAGGATCTATAACAGGGGCATAGGTATATAAACACATAGATCATAGTGTATTGTTATAGTGCTAGAATAGGGAATATGAAAAAAAATCTGAGGCTGCCTAATTTCTTTGGGAGTCAATAAAACATAATAGTTAATTGCAGAGGCTTAATAGCCAGACTATGTGGGAAAAAAACCTTGATTTTTTCAATGTCCCTTCTATGTGACCTTGAGCAAATTGACTTCTCTGTTCTTTGGTCTCTCTTCTGTGAAATAGATTGGGGGTGGGGGAGGGTAAAGATAGAGACCAATACCTGGAATGGAATAATCATTTAATAAATATTAGTTATCACTTTTATTTGGAGTAGGAAAAAAAAACTTTTCTCTCTCTCTCACACATATACACACAATCCTTCACAAAACATTTATTTTCAAATAAGGAAATCATTTTTTCCTTTCCTTTCATAGTTACATTTTCCTGAAGTGATTATATCTTCTTGTCCAGTCCCTCATTGAGTCCCATGAGTCCTACTTTTCCCCTGTATGCCATGGAGTTCAGCCTTTAATCAGAGTACTTGGTTCCTTCTGAGATCTGGCAGGGGGACAGTGCGACATTTCCAGGCATGCTTAGGCACTGGTGATCTCAAACCTCCCAAAGGACCCTTTTTGCTTCTCAGTTACGTCTCTTCATTATAAGAATAGAAGTCCCCCTGCCGCTCAACCCTCCTCATTTGGGCTTCCATTTGCACTGTTGTCCTAACAGGATTGCCACCCACCTTCACCTCACCAAACTCGGTGGGAAATTCCCCAACTTTCTCCTCGGTCCTCTGTCCTCATCATCCTGAAAGGCCGGTGTTAGGTAATATGGAGAGGTTTCTTTGTGATCTCTGTCCCCTCCCTTTCCAATGCCCTTCTTGGGTTTGTTTCAGACCTTTTAGTAACAGCTCTCCCACCTCCTTCCACCTTTCATCGTTAGAGATTTTACTGGAAACTCTAGATCCTGAGGAGAGACTCCGATAAACCTGGTCCCATTGATTTAGTGTGCTGACCTTTCCAGGCACTTGGACTTTGAAAGAAAAGTCCAGAGAGGCAATCTGTAACACAAAGGGATGCAGCCATAATGCTAAATTTTCAGTCTCTGAGTCAGGCATCAAGAGAAATTTCTGGTATTTTCAGTACTCCATAAGACTTTACAAATCTCCCAATGGCCCAGGGCCATGAAAATGCAGCCTCCTTTATCCCACTACCCACCTGGCAGGTGATTGGTCTCCCCTTTGAGTCTACCTGCTCAGAGTGAATGACACAGGGAATTCCAGGGACTGTAAGGACATCCAGAAAAGGATAATGTGATGAGGAAAACAAACCTTGCTTGGTCACATATCCAGTATCTTCTTCTAACTTTCCATTGTTGTTCTCCTCTCCTAAGTATCTAATTCCTTTTGGAATGCCTAAACATGGATAAATAAACAATGTTCTGTCAGCTAATAAATATTCATCTAGAATTAGATGAATAGACCTAATAGAAGATTAGATATGTTCTAATAGAAAATATCATGAACGACTCCAGATTTCAAAGTGAGGACTTCCATAGCATGGGCATAAATGTTGGCCCTGAGGCAACGAACATACAACTGAATTTATTTCTAAATTAACTGGGAGACAAATTTTTTTTTAATGTTACACAGGATATTAAAATATCAGAATTAATCAAACTAAAGTGACATAACTTGAGCAAGATGTGTGTCTGTGTGTCAGCATGATGCAATTTTCCTGCAGTAGTTTGTATTGACAGTTACCATGGGCAGTACCAGGTTTCCTTAGATGACCCCATATCTTACAGATGCAAATCAGTGGCTGGAATAGTCAAATCTCTCTGTATATCCCTTGTGACATGGTTACAACAAGCATTTTAAGTTCTGGCATATTCTGAAAGGAAAATTATGGTGACAGATTGCTACTGCCACTTATCCGAGTATGACTGCCAGTCAGAGCAACTGAGTATAAAGTCGAGCTCGTGATTTCCTTCAGATTGCTGAATTTTGAACTCCAATGAGTTGAGTTTCCCATGAGATTTTCTTGATTACCAGATCCAGCCTGGGAAAATCTGCATTTTCCTTATTTTACACGTGTAAACACATGGCCTATATACAATGGCTTCATTTCTCAGACATGGTAATCACAAGGAGGCAGAGAATATCAATTAGTAATCCTACAAAGTATCATGAGGAATTGTCACAATTGAGTCCCATATGCATTGAGGTTGACTTTTCAGATAGCCTTCTGTACTTGACCTACTCAACCCAACATCTACTTCATTCAGTGGACTCAGGTGCTGTTCCTCCACCAATAATTCATCTGCGGACTCCCCAGAGAGATAATTTCACTCTTTGGAGTGTCATATCAACCCATCAGGAAGTCCTGTTAGCAACCCCTGTCACATATATATAGAATCTGACCACATTTTACCACCTGCCACTATCACTCATGCCAATGTCACAATCGTTTCTTGCTTGGCCCATCTCAATAACCTCCTAAACCGATCTTCTGCTCATATGCTTGCTTCCTTGAAGTCCATCCAACTTCCAGAGTGTCTTCCTAAAATTTAGCTTAGCTCATGTTACAGCCCAGAAAAGCCTTTCATGGTGTCCCACTTGACTCAGAGTAAAAGTCACGGTTTTTCCTATGTAGAGTCACCCACAGGTACTGGCATGAGCTGGCCACCTGCTCGGTCTCCCTTTCTCCCCTTGCTGTGCCCATACCAGCCTCAGGTTGCCTTACAGTTCCTCAATTTCTATGTGGCTCCTCAAATTCACCGAGCACCTTCCAGGGCTCAATTCCAGATTCTTCTTGTGTCTACAGGCCGGTTTGATTTTTTGAGTTATCCATATGGCTGCTTCCTCATCTCCTGAAAGAATCTGCTCAGCAGTCACCACCCCAGAAAGGCCATGGCTGAGCACCCTACAACTGCTAGTATTCCCCATATGTACGCCCACTATCCTGTGAGCCTATTTCACTCCTTTCTCTTCTTAGTACCTTCCCCCGTCCAACATAATTTTTTGTTTACTGTCTATCTCCCCTTTCTAGAATATAGATTCCATCAATACAGGGACTTTCTTTGTTTATTTATTATTGTATCCAGGCACCTAGAATGGTGTCAAACACAGAGCAGGCACTCAAAAAATGAAAGTCTGAATTGATGCCTTTGTCCCTGAGTCCCAGACCTGACAGTAGTCTGGAAGCGATCATCTCATTTTCTTTGCAGCTGTACATTTGGTCTTTTCATTGTCTCCCTTTCCTAGATGAGCTGCTCCATGAAGCTTCCAAATTGGACCTTTATCCTACAAGGGGATCAAGCTTAACAACTGTGAAACTCAGGCCTGCTCATTTCTATTATTCTAACTTTGCAAAATCTTTACCTGAAAACAACCTTTCCTTTCCAGGGCAGTTTTGGAATCACGATAGAGAATTTGGGATAAGAATAACCCCTAGTGTCATTATGGATAAATTGTGGGATAAGAATAGCCTCTAGTGTCATTATGGATGATTCTCTTTCCTAAACAGGGCAGCTTTGAAGCCACATGAAACCACTTATTTCAAAACCTTTCCTTAGCAGATGAGACTGTGGAATAGAGAAGTGTAGTGATTTTCCTGCTGTCACAAACTGGAACTCAAATATAGTACTCTTTCCTTTCGCTACCCTGTCCTTAGAATCAAATGTAAGGACAAGGTGCTTATGGCCTCTTTGCAGGGATGTGGTGGGAGGTGTCTGAGCTATTCTCCAGCACTGTACTTTTGAGGGATGAAACAGGATGGTATGGCAGCTATTGTGATGGTCATTCTTACGGTTAATTCTTCTAGGGCCTCCAGATCCCTCATTCTTCACGTGGTCTTGGGGCAATTAGTCATTTCTCACCCATCTCTGGGAAACATATATTCACTTTTGATTTTTCCAAATGACACATACAATTTTGAACTCTGATCATCTAGTTCATGAAATTCAATGTAAAAATGCAATTGAACACCTAATATATACTACGTACCCTTTTGCCTTAATTGCATAGAGTTTGAATTAACAATCGTGTTCACGAAGACACGTATTTCTCTACTGAAACATTTTTTTCCTGCCAGAGCCAAATGTTAAATACATTCATTCTCAGCTGAAGCTTTAGAAAGCAAAATTGCAAGATTTGAGAGTGAAAAATCAAAGTATCATTTTAGGATATGTCAGGTACATTTCTAAATCTGTGTGCAAGGGTTGGAGATTTGCTAAGTGCAAATCCAGGCTGATATTAAAATTAGCATTCCTGCAGAATACAGAGGAGCAGGTGATGCTAGCTTAGCTGTATCTCGGGGACTGCAAAGGCATGCCTGTTCACCTGACTTCTGTGTTTATCTGAATATACAGCCAGGTTTTGCATCTATAAGCTTAGCTACCTCTCTCCATCCTACATGTAAGCGTGGCTGTGTTAGACACCTTTCACTTCCTGGTTGGTTTAATTATGATAGCACATGCAAAAAATCAGAAGTAACACCCTACTTTCGTATTTCACTTCCAAAGAGACTCTTGGATGAGACATAGTTCTCTTTCCATTTTATATTTTACTTGATGACCACCTGACTCAGCGCCTGTTTACCTTGGTACTGAAATTCCTTTTGGAGGCATCATTAGACATTTGTCTCAGGACAATGTAAACTGTAATATGAGGTCACTGCCCTTCAGTGGCTTTACCTCACTTGCTGCCCAGCTTATTATTTTCACATCTTCGTAACCATAAAGCCTTCATGTGAAAAATTGAAAACAAAATCAGCACAAAAATAACTCTCTTATTACAGTTTCAAAGGGCAGATTTTTAGTATTTAAAAAATGTATGGAATAGAGATAGATGAAAGGAGATGCAATTAGAAAGGAAATAGCCTCATGATTAATTAAAGACAAATAATTCCATCACTGAAAAATGACTCAATGTTTTAGCCTATTCTCTATTACTTAACATGAGAATTCTGTAAAGTTTTGATTCTCAATATTGGAAATTAGACCACAGAAAATTTTCACTCCCCAATTTATTTTTTAATAAAATGGAACATTTTACTTTAAAGCATATCGTAATTACTCCTATTGCCAATCAGATGAAAGTCTGAATTCGTTGGCCTGGCCTCAAAATTCCTCCATGGCTTGACTTCCTTTCCTAGCTATATCATCTCCCTAAATTCTTACGGAATTCCAATTTTCCTTAGCTTAAGCATCCCTTTGTTCTAAATATTTTCTCTTTGAACCTCTATCTCTGGCCATCTTAATCTTCCAGAACCTATTTAAGCCCAAACACATTACAGTCAGCTACTTCTTAATGCTTGGGATACCGGGATGGGCATTAAGGTGAAGTTTAGCCCCTACTGCAGAAGCCTTCCCTGCTGCTCTAGCCCATGCTTGCCTCCCCTCGCTTGTGCCGCAGTGGCTTCCATCAGCCCCGCAGCTGTCTCACCCAGCAGGCTGTAGTATTCTAGTCTAAACTGATGTGGTAATAGAACAGAAACTCCTCTAGAATTTATACGTTCATATCACCCAGAGTGCCTAAGAAAGTGTGAAATACAGGGCTTAGTCCATGTTTCCTGCTTTGACATTTTCAGAAAGAAATCAGCATTGTTTATGAAAAGGGACACATTCTCATCCTTAGGCAGGACAAGCTGAATTTAGGGCCATTGCTCTTGGCAAGAGATTTCTTGATGAAAATGTGGGGTGGCCTGGAGGCATTTCTGTACGCCACCTTCAGCCTCTCTAAAGGGACTTTTCTCTAAAAAAAAGGAAACATTTAACATCTATAAAAATCCTAAAATATTTTCTTTCTATGCAGTACTCAAGAGCACCTGCAATGAGAGTTTTTTCAGTAGGAATCTGTTATCCCAGTGCCCCAGTGTGTGAAAGCATCAGGTAAAACAGTTGCCAGGAAAAAAAAAATGATGGAGTTGCTTAAAATAGATCTTTATGTACCATCACTGTGAAACAGTACTTTTGTATAATACTTCACAGCAAACCATGCACTTCACGTTTCTCTTATTTTGTTTTATTTTACTTTTTTAAATTATAGCTCCCATCATCTTTATATCTAGATTTCCATCCATTATCAAAGGTGAAGAACCTGAGGCTAAGAGGTTGTGGGGTGGTGAGCCATCCATGATGAATAGAAAACAGCCATAATAGAAATTTAATTAAGGCTCCTTTTCCTTCATTCTGCTACAGCAGTTCCCTCTCCTTAATTCCACCATACAAATCCTAAAAGGCTTTATTAGTTACAGGAAAGAGCAAAGCTGAGGGTCTTTCCTTAAACTACTTTTCTCAGTTAGTCCAGATCCACAGGAGACCAATATTTGCAGACTCTGTTTTAGTATATGATTCCCTTTTAAAATATATCATTGTACTCTGTATACCCTGTTCCCACAAAGCTGATGAGCAATACATATTTTGCTGAGTATGCAAGAGGTAAATGTTTTATTGAAGCAGGGAAACAAGGAGCATCTATAAGCTTTTAGCCAGTAAATTTCCTTTTGTAAAGAACCTGTTTCTAAATCTTGCATAAAGATTTCTTAATCTTTCTACCCAGCTTTCACACGGTAGCAGTGTTTGTTCTCTTTCTTCTCTCTGAAGTCATCTTGAGCTTCTGTTCCAGACTTTTGTCTTAATCTCATTAAAAATCGAAGCCACTGATTCATATCAGATGTCTACTTCTCTTTTGTAGGCTGGTGGAGTAGGCTACTCCTGGGAGGGTCTCCAGTGAGTCACAAACCCTGATATCCACACCCTCGTGTGGTCTCTTCCCTTGAACGTGGGCTCTGACCTGCTTTAATGATTAGAAGGTGGCAGAAATGATGGAAGGCCTGGGGGCTGTACCCTTGTGCTCTGGGGAATCAAGCCTCCATGTGGGAGATTGTGCTGCCCTGAGGCCATCCGTTCGCTGACCGTGCAGGTGGGGCTTCCTAGGAAGTAGCATTTAGCCTTAGTTAACACCCTCAGTGGACGGGCATGACCCAGAGATGGAGCATCTGTGTTCGGCTCTGTCCAAGGTACAGATTCGTGAGTGAATGAATACTGCTGTTGTTGAGGGCTACTAGATTTGGGGGATCATTTAGTATACTGAAATATATAACCAAACGACAGATATCCAGGAAACTCAAAGCCATCAACAGAAACAGAAGGGAATTTTCAAAGTCATCTTTGAAAAAAATATGAATTAAAAGAAAAAAAGTTGTTGTTGTCAATTGCACTAGATTCCTGTCCTATTCCATGTGTCTGGTCCGTAAACCTCCCTTACTGGCCTCTCCTACACGCTTCTCACCAACTCCCCACCTGTTTGCACCTACACCTCTTTACCCAATGTCGTCAGTATCTCTGGTCACAGAGAACAGGGCATCTATTATAGCAAAGCAAGAAAATAATGTAAAAAATACACAAAACAAAAACAACAAAAATCTGGAGAAAACTTTTCATTTCTTAATGGGCAGGAGGAACCACTTCCAATTAATTCTGCTAATTATTGCAAGCATTTAAGAATAAGATTTGTTTCTATTTTATTGACTGTTTTTGTCATCCTGCCAAACAATCTTACATGAAGCCGCCATACTTTTAATAATTTTTATTGAGACCTCTTCACACACCATACAATCCATCCAGTATAAAATCAACAGTTCACAATATCATCACATAGTTGTGCATTTATTGCCATGATCATTTAAGAACATTTGCATCACTCCAGAAAACAAAATTAAAAGAAGAAGGGAAACCCCAAACACCCCATACCTCTTACCTCTCCTTCTTATTGACCATTAGTATTGCAGTCTACCAAGTTTTAAGACTTACAATAGAGGTAGGTTAACCAAGACAGTGCAGTAGGGTAGGTTAACTAAGACAGCTCAACAACTACCGGAATTTCCTTCTGGCTGTTCTAAAACAGTAGACTCCAAAAAGAAATATCTATATAATCAGCCAGTAATTACAGTCGTTTGTTAAATGGAGAGACTGGTACCTCTGAGCGCTGTGCCCTAGGATCAATCTGAAGGCCTTAAGTTTCTGAGAAACCTTTTATAGAAACTTAGATAGGCCCCAGGGCACTCCCTAGGTTTTTCAGGAATACCGTTTGAAGCTAGTGTATCTTAACGAAACCTATTTGATCTGTCTTTACATCTACACCAGCAAAGGGTGGTTCTAGTACTTTAGCTCATGTTCTCAAAAGGATTTTAAAGTTTGTTAATTAAGGAAGCTAGCACCCAGAGTTACAAAGCATGGCATATTTTACTTTTCCCTGTCAGAGTCTATTTTCATGTTTTTTCTTTAGCTATCAAACTATGTAACTTCCCAGAATGATTTTCAGTCTTTCCCATAAAAACTCTTACCAAATTGCCTATGATTTCATAGCCTTATAGTAAATAGTCAAGAAATTGTTCACAGTCATATTAACGTAATATTTGCCATTATGGTTCTTAAAAAATATTTATCAATCAATGTTTTAGAGGTATTATCATTCTATGAATCACCCTGGTTATGATACTTTCATTTGGTTTTACTTTTTAGTGAAATATTTTCCCTATCTTTCTCCATGAGGCAAATCAATTCATACAGATTTTGAAAACCAGCTTATATTTTTGTACTTATATAATGAACACATGTCCAAGAGATGCCGCTCTAAATATTCTCTTGTATATTGATAGACCTTATATACATATATATATATCCTATATATAATCCTATTTCCATTTACATCTATATTTACATCCTATTTACATCTACATATATCCTATATTTAATCCTATATACATCTAATTCTAATATAAAGGAAACAAGTCATTCTGGTGTGCTGAAAACCAAGAATTGTGAATTCTGTCACATAACAGTTATATCTCTTAATCTTTCCTAGTTTCTGTATCCTTGTCTATAAAATGCAGAAAACAATCCCTACCGTATGGAAAGCTTCTGACCATCAGACGAAGTCACCCCTGAGAAAGTGCTTCACACAGGCATCAGGTACGGAGTTGGCAGCACAGAGTGTGTGTTGACTCTGAATGTGAATGTTTTGTATATTTGTATTTATTAATAAATAGGAAGAGCTCTAGGAAATATACTACTGAAAGCATTTGGATATTCTGCTGGTTTCTGGATAATCATATTGCACATTATTTCTGTGCATCATTTGGATGATAAGATACTCTCCCCTTTTCAGATGCAGTACATCCAGGCACAGGCCACCTGGGCACATTGAGAAAGGTAAGAAGGATGCACGGGCATGCAGGTGCAGGCTACCTGGGTATACTGAGGGTGATAAGAAGGATGCATGGGCATCCAGGCCACCTGGGTATACAGAGGATGGTAAGAAGGATGCATGGACATCCAGGCTACCTGGGAACACAGAGGATGGTAAGAAGGATGCATGGGCATCCAGGCTACCTGGGTACACCGAGGAAGGTAAGAAGGATGCACGGGCATCCAGGTGCAGGCCACCTGGGCACACTGAGGATGGTAAGAAGGATGCATGGGCATCCAGGCTACCTGGGAACACAGAGGATGGTAAGAAGGATGCATGGGCATCCAGGCTACCTGGGTACACCGAGGAAGGTAAGAAGGATGCACAGGCATGCAGGTGCAGGCCACCTGGGCACACTGAGGATGGTAAGAAGGATGCACGGGCATCCAGGTGCAGGCCACCTGGGCACACTGAGGACAATAAGAAGGCACAGGTGGTCTTCATACTCAGCATAGCTCCCTGATATAATGAACCACTTAGATGATGGATACAATTATTTACATCCAATTTAAGGAAACGTGGATGATCACTGACCCATGGTGGGCACTGGAAACACAAAACCAACTCAGACACACATTTTTCTCAAAAGATCTGAGTCTCTTGAAGGAAACAAATACACACCGACCATGATACAGTGAACTCAGGGTTAAATGCAAAGAAAAGAAAGTTGTGTGTATCACAAAAAGCAGTAGCTGATGCTACTGAGATCTGCAAAGAGTTCAGGGAAAAAGTAAACTGTTAATAGGGGCTTCAAAGACAAAGTAATTAAGAAATTAACTCTTTTGGAACTGGTCCCCAGTCTGTCTGTGCTTCTCAGACTTAGTCTCAGGTCTTGGCTCATGCTTTTGGGTTCCTGCTTTTGGGTTCTGATTACTGCCCTTCCACCTGCCATCAGGCCCTGCCGTGGGATCCCCCTATCGCCAGCTGGGGCACTTGCAGCATCCCATAAGGCTTCTCGACCCCCCTTCCCAGACCTTTACAAATAGATCCTTTGTAAAATTTTAAAAAATGACCCTAATATGCCTGGACCATTTACTGCTGAGACCCTGACATCCTTTCTTTCCCAACTCCTGTTGGTTTTCACCCATGAGGGGTTGTCTGTGAGTCTGTTTGTCTGATTTCCCAGGACGCCATGCTGTTGGTCACGCTCCTGTTTGGCTCATGCCCTCGCACTGCTGGAGCACCCGCCCGTGCTGCCCACTCAGCTCTCAGAGCTCTCAGGTCACGAAGTCATCTTGCACCCCTAGGACGGGCTCAGACTTCCTTCTTTTGAATTCGCATGCCATTCACATGTAATAACCCACCGTAGGTGGGAAAATGTATATATATTCTTATTTTTATATTGACAGGTCCCTCACATTAAAATGTGAGCTTTTCAGTAGTAGAATCCCCATTTGTTCCATCTTTATAGAAGATTGGTTCCCATAGTTCTTGTAACATTGCTTAATACACTGGCCAGTCTTAATGGAATGATTTAATATTTTCTACAGCAATCCCTAAAAATCTTACTTTTCCTTGTTTCATATAAAACCATCTTGCTCTTGATTCATATAAAACCATCTTGCACTCATGATTCTAATCAAATTAGAAGATTGATTCCTCTAGATATAAAATTTCTTTTGGGTGAAACTAGCCTGGTGAGTATTCTCTACATCTTTATTAGTCTGACCCAATGCAGATTTTATGGTGAATGTTTCATGGTGAGGATGGGGATGAGAGGTTTGCAGTTCTTTGTTTTATTATGTACCAGTTCTCTCCCATTTTCCAGCACAGACCTTCTTCCTTTAAAACTGAAGTTCTTAACATGCTATATTTTTTTCCTAACAATCGATGTCGTTCATATGCTTAGCATATTTCCATGTGTTGTAGTTGGGTGAGTGAGTGTGAGTTCTGCAGAATGTCATACTTTCTTCTATTCACTAAAGTATATTATTAAACTGAAGACGAGTGACATCAGACGGGCAAGCTAGACTTGATCTTGTTCTCATTCATTTCAAAAAAGAAAATCATGGACAGAATTTAGTACTATAGTTGCTAGTTCTATTGTGTGTTGTGTGGTGAGAAACTATTTGTGATTGTGAAGTGATTGTGCAATTGGGCAAACTCTCTCCAGTTCCTGAGGAACTGGCTTTCTCATTTAACTATCCATCTACAAGGTCATGCAAAGAGATAAAATACAAGTAATATCTGCTCCTTCATAACAGATATTACCAAGCAGGATATGAGAAATAATTTGCAAAGTCTCTCTTCCTTTTCTGATTTTTTCCCCATTCCTTGCTCTCCTTCACTGTAGCTGGGAAAGAAAATAATAAGAAAGAGTATACTGAGCACTTTGAATGGGAAACGTTTGCTTGTTCCTAGAGCTCATAGTCATTGGCTCCAGGATCTTCTTGAATTCTACTTCAAAATTACCCTGAAATGTTGCCACCATAGTTTCTTATTTTCTGTCTCAATTTCTGTGTTGGATATTAAGAGAGTCAAGCAACATGGCTTCTAAATCCAGGATCTTGTAGCAAAACCACAGGTGAAAATGCCATCAATTTCTTGTCTTCAGGAACAAACTAGTTTGATGTTATTTCTTCTTCGATTTTTCCAGGACATCACATTCAATTCTCAACTGTCCTGTTTTTGAAGAAAGATAAGACTTTGGTTTTGATTGAATTTTCCTTGAGATCAGTTATTGCCGAGCCCAGTTTATTAAAGGACTAATGTGGCGTCAGTTCTGAATTCCCTGAGGTCATAGTTAAGTTCATCTTTGAATTAAAGAAGTTTTTATTGGAAGTGTGAATCTTGGTTATATTTGTTTCCCTTGCAAAGGGAGAGAGGATAAATGAGAGGCAAAATGGGAAGATTATTTATTCTTCTTCCATTTTGCATGCCATGCCTTTTCTTTAAATGTGCTTTCTGATGCAAACCTATTAAAATTTTTATTTGTTAAATTAGTTAGTTTGTTGTTGTTATTGTTATTGATACACCATTTTCCCCAGTTTTATTTAGAATAAATGTTTGAGATGTGGAATTCTTAAAAGGAAACATTTTTCCCTCCATCTTAATGCTTGGAAGATTTGAAAGATGAGTCAAGAAGGAAGTGAGTTTTGGTACCAAACGGGAAAGGAAAGGCATGGTTTTTTAGTGCATCCCAGGGTGTTGGAAGACAATCCTGTATGTTTGGATTGGTTGGAGAACAATCTATGTGGACAGATGCTGGAAAGAGGAGGGCGGCATGTGCTCCACTTAGACCCCAGACAAGTGAGCTATGGTAAACCTGTCATTGATGAGGCAACTTTTTAGGTGATACACCTATGCAGATGGGACACCAATTTAGATGGCAACCCTATGAAGTTGGGACACCTGTACACCAGAATGGATACTTCGTGCTTGTGCAGGTGGCATACCTGTGCTAAAAGCACATGAGAAAATCCTTGCGTCTGAGCTTTGACTGACCAATTTGTTCAGGCTTTAAAAAAATATCCAGCATATAGTCTGACTCTCAAACCTTGGAAAAGTGTTCCTCTTCCTTTTCATTCCACCTCTGAAAATTGTCAGGATTTTAGAGTAAGAAATCATGATCAAAATCACATGCAAATAATGAGATACCACCTCACACCTATAAGAATGGCTGCTAGTGAACAAACAGGAAATTCTAAATGTTGGAGAGAATGTGGAGAAACTGGGACACTTATGCACTGCTGGTGGGAATGTATAATGGGTGCAGCCACCATGGAAGACTGCTTGGCGGGTCCTTAGGAAACTAAATATCGAGTTGCCCTACAACCCGGCAATAGTGCTACTTGGTATATACCCAGCAGAGCTGAAAGCAACGACACAAATAGACATTTGCATACCGATATTCATAGCAGCATTATTCACAATTGCCAAAAGATGGAAACAAGCCACATGCCCATCAACAGATAAGTGGACCAACAAAATGTAATATATACATACAATGGAATATTATGCAGCAGTAAAACAAATGACGTCCTGAAGCACATGACAAGATGGGTGAGCCTTGAAGACATAATGCTGAGTGAAGTTAGCCAGACACACAAGGATAGATACTGTATGATTCCACTTTTATGACCAGCATACAGGTATAATCAGAGGCTTATAATACAGAATATAGGGGCCTTAGAGATACATAGAAGTTAGAGATGGGTGAACTGTTAGCTAATGAGGTTGGACTCCAACATAAGGGAATAGATAGGAGTGAAGGTGGTTCTCTAGTGGGTCTAGAAGTAATATTACCATATTGAAGATGAACAAGATTTTTGCTTTTAGAGCAGACCCATCAATTCTGGAGTGGTGATTATTGTTTGTGGATTTTGAGAGGCTATTATATATATATAATCTGATAGTTAGAGATACTTGAACGAAGCTGAACAGGTTAGGGTTAAAGTAATTCAGAACATAGGATTAAGGAAGACAGTGTCTATATTTTAGAACCACACATACTCTTGGAGACCAGTGGAGAAAGGTTTATTTGGTCTGCAACTGAAATTTTCTGTAGTGCATAATCTAATTCAACCTATCTGTATAGCTCATTTGAACGACTGAAACACAGGGAGCACAGAATGAGAAAGAGGTCTTTTAATCCTGTGTAGATTATTGTAATGCCTGGATATATCCTAGAGTATATTAAGCAGATATTCAAAAAGTATTGGCAAAGTCCCCTGAGGGATGGGAGAAAGACTCTGGAACTGTTAAACCTTATCATCAGGGAATCCCTGATACTGTGTCAAACTTTAGGGATACCCAGATCAATAGGCCATGCCCTTGAGTATGAGGCTTACTCTTGTGAAACTTATGTAGATAGCATAGAAGCTTAGATTACCTATAAACATACCTAAGAGTCACTTCTGAAGGACCTCTGTTGTTGCTCAGATGTGGCCCTACTCTCTCTAAGCCCAACTCTGCAAGTGAAATCATTGCCCTCCCCCATACGTGGGACAAGACATCCAGGGGTTAAAGTCTCCCGGTGACGTGGGAGAAGACTCCCAAGGGATAAATCCAGACTTGGCACCGTGGGATCAACAATTTCATCCTGACCAAAAGGGGGAAAAGAAGTGTAATTAACAAAGTATCAGTAGCAGAGAGCGTTCAAATAGAGTCTAGAGGCTACTCTGAAGGTTGCTCTTACTCAAGCTTCAGTTAGACCTCGCTACCTATCATAACCTGCCAACCCCCAACCAGGACCATTCCAGCCAATCTTAAAGAACACCTAGGGCAATTTATAAGATTCCACAAGGGTTCCAGGCACTACAGTGCCTTTCCAGAAACCTACAACCTCCAGACGGGTCCTGCCCTGAAACCTAGCTCAGCCTCTCCAGGACTTCAGATAGTTCCATCTCCCTACCCCATATAAGTGACAGACTCCTCCAACACGAAAAATTTAGAATTGCCATAGTCCAAACACCCCTAAAGAGAGGGATAGAAAGATCAAAGGTGATGGTGGAGTTATACAGAGAAGATAGGATTTAACAAATTAATATGAATGCAGAATCATTAAATTGATATTTATTTTAGTCTCCAATATTTTAGAGCAGCTAGAAGTAAAAACCTAAAATTGTGAAATTGTAATCCACGCCAAACTCTGAAATATGTTCTACAGCTAATTATCATGGTATGCTTTGAAATTTATTGCTTTTTTGCATTTATGTTATTTTTCACAAAAAAAAGAAGGAAAAAAAGCTATGGATTTAACAAATGAGTATGTTATTTTTCAGAATTAAGAAAAAAAAGTGAGCCAAACACAAAAATGTGGATATGACTGCTGAATCATTATATTGATATTTCATTTAGCCTCCAGTGTCTTGGAGTAGCTAGAAGGAAAAGCCTAAAATTGTCAAACCGTAACCCATACCAAACTCTGAAATCTGTTCTATTACTCCTTGTTACAGTGTACTTTGAAATATACTGCTTTTTTGTATATATATTTATATTTCACAATAAAAAATGTTTAAAAAATCATGTGCAAATAGATGAAAGATTTAAAAACCCATCTTAATGTCAAATTTCTGCTCAGCAGTCTTTAATATTCTCTACATTTGATTGCAGGAAGTCTAAAATTTTTAACATAACAGCCAAGACTTCAGCCTGGTTTCATCACCTCACTTCAGCCATCTCCCCCTCATCACTCTCAGAGGCACCTCTCACTTCTCTCAGCTTTGGGTTTGACTTTCATTGCACATACTCTACTCATCCTTGACTCTGTATCCTTTCTTAGGTGTTTTTCTTCACGATGGATTTTTTCCCTATGTCTCCAACATCTATTCATCCTTCTGCTGCAACTAGGAACTTGCATCATCTGAAGAGCTTTTAGAGACATCTCAGGCTCCAGTGACTTCTACAGAGTGTGTTTTTTGATGTGAAATATTTATGGTCCAAATGTCTCGCTGTTGCTTCCAGGGTATGATTCTCCTCTCTCCCATCAACTTGTGGTCACTCCCTCTTCTGCTTGTTTCAGTTGATGCCTCTGTTGAGGACAGGGACATTGCGTTTTGTTTTTCTCACCCAGATTGTAAGAGATGGTTCTTTACAAGGACTGGCTGTGCTTCTTCTCCAAGAGTTCCTTACAAGAGGACCTTGTTTTTCCCCAACTCTGCATGTTCAGTTCAGGAATTTCCTGAAAATGGGGCCTCTGTTTTCTCCTTCTCAGTTCTGACCCTATGAGGTTTGGGAGCCCATCCAGGTCAGTGCCTCCTCATGATGCCTCTCATGCCCACCTCCAGCCTCCTTGGTCTCTGTTTTTAAAACCCTACAGCCTTTAATGATTGAATCACTTTCTGTTATTGGAACCATGGATCAGACTAGGTCAACACGACCGGGAGATTTGTGTAGAGGGGGTGTTGAGGTGCAGATGGCATATGCCATACCCTCTCCTTTAAGAAACAGAAGCAATGCTGTGGCTGCTCAGTCAGAGCTGGTTGATGATTCATTTACAGAATAATAATTATGCCTTACTGAGCATCATCTGCCTCTTTCCTCCTACAAGCTGTTGCCAGGTAGGCAATGATTCAACTTTCAAATTTTTCGTTATGTCTCTGAGCCACTTCTTACCTGTCTCCCTCCTTACTTTTTTTCATCCTTGCAAGTCCTACTCTGACCTCAGCATTTCCTGCATCGTGCATGTCTTGCTATCTAGAGATGTCTACATTTCCTGTGCTTTTCCTCATTTGGCCTGGAATCACACACCAACCCCTCATGTTCAACAAGTTTAAATAGAAACTTTTGATTACCCCTCAAGTTCTTCCCAGCCCTTTGTCCTAATACCTTAAATACTAATTTCAGATTTTACTTTGGTCTATTTTGGTGACAGATTTTTCTTTTAGCTTTCCTCCAGGGGACATTAATTTCAAACCACCACAGGCACAGGTGCAACTTCTGCTCCTGTAATTCCCACCTACTCCTAACGCCCCTCTTATCTCCTGATAACACCATATTAAGGCACTAATGGCTGGAGTTTGAAAGATTGAATGTTAAAAGCATAATTAGAGACTTAAGGGAAACAAATTGTAGCCATAAAATTTAGAATTAATTTCAGGAAAATAGGGCAATTGAAGCACCTAGTGCATTGGAAATGACTTTTCTAAATGAGCAACTGGGCTAGAAATCAGACCCCTCTTTACCTCCTCTGTTTCCCTCTTAATTCCTTCCAAAAATATGAGCATGTCAGCGGAGAGGTTTGGCAAAGAGCAATGTATGTTTCTTGTCAAAATGTCAAAGGAGAAGAGCTCAACTTAAGCTTCCTGCCCTTGGTGGAAATGGAAGATGGGAGGAGGTCTGCAGGTGGGAACAATCCTTGCCTTTGGACCAGCTTGATATAATGCAATATGGGAACTAAGTCAAGCAAGAGGCTGTACTTCAGGGCCCAGCTCATCCATCCATCATTTCTCATTTTTAATACCCCACATTGGCTATCAGCACCATTCCAGCTCACACACTGTCATGTTACATGTCTTCATTCCCGTGGAGTCTTTGCTCAAGCAATCTTCTCCTTACTGGATTGCTGGGTGGCTTAACTCAGCCAATCTATACCAATCTGTACTCATTTGAAGCTGTATGGGCCCCAGAAAAACATTTCATTTAAATTCTGAAATTTAATCTATTTCTGTGGAAGGAAGAGACCAGGAGACGCTGCCAGTGCCTTGTCATGTGACAGAGGAACCATGTGACAAAGGATCACCGGCAGCTAGCCCCAGAATGCCACCATCTTTGAGGATAAAGAATCTCCTTAATGATGCCTTCTTTTGGACATTTTCCCAGCCTAAAAACCATACATAAATAAATTCCTGTTGTTTAACCGAACACATTTCATGGTATTTGCTTAAGCAGCCTAAGAGATTAAAACCCCATGCATTCTCCTCCACGTATCTCACCACCTTCCATCCCTATACAGCCGAGAAGACTTTACCTACCACACCTCACCCTTGTCTTCCTTCTCAAGTCCTACAACACCCACAGACAAAGCAATAGTTTGTATTTTATTTCAATGTAACAGACATTCCCCGTGTAACAGCTCTATGCCTGCCACTGTGGACGCAAAGAAGAAAAACATACAGCCCTTGCATTTTCAGAACTCATAGTCTAGTGTGGAGGTAACAGCGAAACTGGTACTTGTAAAGCAGAGAGATGTCTGTGCATAGGACTCTGCAGGGTCACAGGAGGGTTGCTGACTCGCCCTGCACCCCTAAGTGATTATCGACAGGTCATTTTTCTGATCCTCAGCTTATTCATATTTAAAATGATAAAATTAACAATTATTCTGTAGGATGGTTTATGGTGTTAACTGAGATAATGCTATGGGTTGAACTGTCCTCCAAAAGATCTGTTCAGGTCCTAACCCCCATCCTATAAATGCAACCTTATTTTGAAATAGGGAGTTTGAAGATGTTATTACTAAAATGAGGCCAAGCAGGGTTAGGATGGGCCGTAATCTGGTATGACCGCTGCCCTTAGAAGACGGGAAGAACTGGCCAGAGACAGGCACAGAAAAAGAAGAGGGTCCTGTGGAGCTGAGGCAGGCTGAAGGGCTGCAGCTGCAGGCCAAGGAGCATCACTGATTGCCACCACCCTGCAGGAGCCAGGAAGGGGCAAGGAGCCATCCTCCCCTGTAGGTCTGAGAGGGAGCGTGGCCCTGTTGGCAGCTTCACGTCAGGCCTTCGCTCCAGGGCTGTGCAGAAATACATTTTCTGTTGTTTGAAGCCACCCAGTTGGTGGCTCTTTTTTACGGCAGTCCTAGCTAACTGAGGCAGATAATGAATGCACCAGAAAGTGCTAGCCGGCAGCGGGGGCTAAGTATCATTTCCTACCTGTTATTAGGGTTAGAAATGGTTAAAGAGTCTGCTTACAGGTTTGGTCACAATTTCAGGCTATTAGTCACTGCTGCTTTGCTTTTTCTCTCACGCAGTGTCTAGTACTCTCAAGAAAGCAAGAGTGTAGGTTATGGTTGGATACCAGCATCTTCATTTTACATTTAGAAACACATGGCTATGGGTGGCAGCTAGGATTTTCCTTTGTTTAGAAAAATTAGGACAGTAAACCCATGGGATCTGACTTTCATACCAGGTTGCTGGGGTTGGTTTGGCAGTGAATGTCTGACAAACGTGAATAAAAACCGCAAAATGGTTCTCTCAAACAAAGTTCGCCTGAACAAGACTTGCTGGAGAATATTCTTCCAAAACATCTTATTCCCTGGCTTCCTCGGCTGTTCCCTTTTTGGTGTTGCTGAAGCACGAAGAAGGGAATAAAGAGAATCTCCAAAATCAAACTAAAGATTTCAGGCAAAACAAAAGGAGGCCCTTGAACAGTCCTCATTGGTCTGGGATTCATTCTGTGCGCTGTGTTTGGGTTTCACTTGGACCTTGTGTATGTCTTTGGGAGAAATTAAAAACTGCTGATTTTGCCTGACACCATCATTTGGGAGGCAGGACTGGTGGAGAGGAACCTCATCTAGAGCCTCTTAATTGCCTGTCACCTGTTGAGAGCTTAGGAATCCACATCCCTTCTGTTGGAAACAATTACATAATGGCTAGGCACACTGAGAGGCAGGGAGCACATTATCGAAGGATGGGACCTTACCACCTCCAGTGGACTGCAGTCCTAAAGGCTCATGTCATTGCCTCCTGCCCATCAAGGACTCCTCTCCAGGCTTGGCCTTAAGTGGGTGATAATGGCAAAAATGCTGCAGATATTGCTTATGTCGTATTCAGTTCCAAGGAACTGAAGGTTGATTTGATAAGGGAATAAGGATGAAAACAATATGGCCCTGCCTTCTGCTAGCTCCAGTCTAGAAGGGGAAAGGTGCTTCTAACTCTCAGCCAGGTGAATAGTGTCATGTGCTAGATATTAAATAAGTAATGGGGGCAATTTGGCACTGTGTAATCTAAGCTCACGAGGAGGGTGATGGTGAGGATGTGATGGATATGCAAGGAATGCTGTAGAATGGAATCTGGGAAGGCTTCCAGAGATGATCTTTCAATCGAATTTATAAAGATGCAGGAAACTGGTAAATATGGAAAGAGGGTGATGATAATTGCATCCAGAAAGAGGGTGTGCCATTTATTAATGGAAACATCTAAAGGAGAGAAGAGGACATGGTGACTTAGGGAAATAAGCAATAGCGTGTTAAGCCAATACCCAGCCACAAGTTGGGACAGGGTCTGGATAGGGGTAGGTGATTCCAAAATGTCCATATAGGGACCAGATGCTAGGATGTGTTGTATCTCTCTTCACTACCCACTACTAGCAAGTATGATTCTAAGGCTTCACATCAGAGGAGTGACATAGATGTGATTTTGATTTTGGAAACATTCCATTCTGAACAGGACTATGTAAGGATATTTATGAGCCCTAGCCTTTTTGTCTTCATGGGCCCCTTCTTCCAAAAAAAATTAAATTTATATTTCACACCTTGATTGGTATAAAGATGAATATTATTACTATTATACACTAAAACCTTTTTTATTATAAAATTCTTTTTTTTCTGATTTCAAGGGGAATTAAAAGCTTTTTCATGCCCCCCTAAATGTACTCAGGCCCTCTGTCTGCTCTGCCTGTTGGAAAGGTCACCCCTGTCTCTGAAAGCAAGATTTGAATCGTTTTAAGGGTTAACTATGAAAGCAGAGAGCAGGGAAGAGGTTTTGTTAGCAATCTAGATGGGGGTTAAATCTAACAGTCACAAGGCATAATTTATGCAAAAACAAAAATTGAGAAAATGTTCTGAATTGATCTTTCACAAAACACACAATGAAAATCCAAATTTAATATGTGAAAACAACAGGAACACCCATTGATTTTAATCATTATGAGACTAAGAAATGTCATCAAAAGAACTGCATATTATCATCCAAATTAATATGAACTTTTGTGGTTTATATTACACCAAACATTGTTCATTATATAAAAATTTAATACTTTTCTGTGTCTCCTACTCAGCCTTCTACTTATAAGTATGCCGATGTGCACACATAATGGTTTTCGTTTTTCAATTACTGGATCATTCTCAGGTGTACCCAAATCAGGGTCAGCTCTTCGGCCTCTCAAGGTGCTTTATCTGATTCTTTGGGGATTCAGAGCCATGGTCTGAGAGTATTATTTCTTCTGAATTCTAGTAAAATTCCCTGCCTATTTCTGCAGCTCTCTCCCAAGTCAATCTTGTGTCTTTCTTGCTGCCTTGTGGAATTTATGATTTTGTGCATAAGTCCTACAAGCACTAGGCTCTGTAGCTTCCCTGGTGCTGGTTGGTTGGCAGGATGGATGATCACAGACCTGTTTTTGGAGGTTCTCCTTTCTCCCATCACTGGGGCACATCTTCTGCTGCAGTTCTTCTTGCACCTTGACTGTGTGTCCTCAGCTGAAGCATTTCATTCTTACCCTCTTTTTGTGGTTTTCCTATTTAGATTGTCACCAACAGGATCAAAGAACCCCAGTCACACGACAGAGTTGAATAAACCCCAGCTTTCTACTTCACATTTAGCTCCATGCTGGGGATGTATCAATTCATATTTAATTTGTTCTCTGTTCTTTCAGAGCTTACAGTTGTACTGGAAGAAGAGACACATATGGAGATATTAAAACGACAGGAAAAGGTAGCATAGGAGATTGTATCTGGGAGAGGAGATCCTTAGGGATGGGAGGTCATGGGAAATTCTATTGAAAGAATGTGGGGCTGGGTGGAATTCCACTCTAAGGTAGAACATGCACCCCATGAGAAACCCATTTCAATGCAAAGAAAGAGAACTATTAGAACCTCTATAGCTTATTTATCTTATCCTTTTTAAAAATTCTAACATGTGCATTTTACATAATATTCCAAGTGGAGGATAAGGCTTATATATAACTAGAAATGAAAACTATATATATATTGCATATATATATGTCCTTAGGGGTGCCTGCTGAATTTTTTATACCTAGGGGTAAGACCTCTGATTTAGGCACATCATTACCTTTCGGACTGCCTCTTTCATTAGTTCTTAGCATTGACAATCTATTTTAGCCAAAGGGATCCATCCCCTCATTGTTCCTTGCAAACCCCATGAATGCTTCCACTTCTACAAACTTTCCTATGTGGCTTTTCATATTTTGAATACACCAACACTTCCTCCCTGACTCGCCAAACAATAGCCAGATTTCAGAGACTAGTTCAGAAGTGCCCTCATCCGTGCTGCATTCATTGGTCACTAACCCAAACTGTTCTCCCCTCTCCTGAGCACTTACCTGAGAATTTCTGGTTACTCATCTCATGTCTCTGTGTTGATGTTGTTGTCCTGAGGTGCTGCTATATTTCCACGAATCTTTGAATTTCACCCCCAATGATTCCACACTCCCCAGGGCAAGGTCTGCCACCTTCTCTGCCCCTGAATCCCCTTCTGTGCTGGTTCCTTGGCTGAGTCTTTATAGAAATTGGGGGTGATGACGTCTGGTTTCTGAACTTTGTGAATGTCATTGAGTCAGGGGTTTAAGTAAGAGTTTGGAAAACCTTTGAGCAGTGTACTCATGTGATGGCCGGGCATTCAACACAGATGCCAACAGAGGGGCTGGGCCTTTGGGTAGGGTGCAGGGACCGGGCATGGTAGAAAGAGCACAGAGCTTGATTTAAAAAAAAATGCATATCATTCACATCCCAGATCCATTATTCATAGATTTTGGATGTCTCAAATCTTTTCAGTCTGTTTCATCATTTGTCATACAGAAGTATATTCTGGCATGCGATCAAGGTGAGACATCCTGTGAGAACTTCGTATTGTGCTTGTCTGATGAGTGGTAGGTATTATTATGAGATCGCGGACACATGCTAGGAGTTTGGTAAGTCCTCTTTGTTCCTTAATCAAAGAGAAGCCCCACACAACCGTTCACTTGCCACCTCAGGACCTCGTGAAACTGCTTTGGTTTGCATTATCTCACCAGCCATGCCTACTTAATGCTTTTCAGGATGGATGGACCTGTCACTTAGAGACTGAGACCCTGCTCTCGGCTCTGCTGCTCTGGGGGAAGCCCCCCCAAAGGGCTCTGACACATCCCCTTAGCTCAGGCACCTCCTTACCTCTCACCTGGGGGCCTCTTTCTCTGCTCCCCAACTTTGCTGACTAAAACAGCAAATGACAAAGAAACCTCATATTCCTGTGTCACTGTTCTTTGTGTTTGGGTTTTGCTTTGCTTTGTTTTCATTTTTGCACCTGAAAACAAGCAGAGGGCCTAGGTTTTCTCTAGTCATCACAGAATGAGTCGAATTTAATTGCTGCTGAAGGGTCGGTACAAAAGGTTATCCAACAATGTGAGATCTTATTTGGCACTGAACTTTGAAGCTGAGAATTATGGATTGTGGAACCAAGATTCAACTATCCGCTGCTGTCCCAGAGCCGTGTATATAGAATTTAGAGGAAAGTGGGTTAGAGCTGATGGCACCTCCCAGAGAGGTCAGGAAGGAACTAACTAGCCATCCATAAAGCTGTCGGAGCAGTTATTTGAAGGAAAAGGGCAAGGTTTCTCTTCTGTGTTTCTAAAAACTTCAAATAAAAATAGACAATTCTACATTGACATAGATATGAAATGGGCAGCAATTGAGGGCATTACATTCTAAAATGAAAGTGAGGTAACCTGTTAGTGCTCTGAGGAAAGACTATAAAATTGGAAGACACAGCCCTGGCTGGGAGATGGTGAGCAAGGGGAGACTTTTTCTATAAGTCGTATCTAAAGACACGGAGAAATGGGTTGAGCGGGCAGTCAACGAAAGAGAGGACATCATTATTGCGTGGATACTAATGCGGGGCAAAGCAGGGAGCTGGGTGCCCATTATTTCTTCAGTTTTACCTTGGACAGAGCTGTGATGCCTACTTCCCTTGGGGAACTGTATTTTTCATGTTCCTTTGCTAATTGTCAGGTGTTTGGTAATCCGTGGTAGGGCTACTGGACTTCTTCTGGTCTGGGCCTGGATATAACTGGAATTATGCATAAGGGTCCTCTCTGCCACACCCTTGCACTTCCCAGCATCCAGCCTATTTTATATTCCTGCAAGTCCCTATTCGATAGCTGGGAAACTATTAATTATCTAAGCCACCTTAAGTCAATAAAGCTTGGTACTCTTAGGGGGTCTCTGCAGTGAATGGACTTGTGGTAAATCAAGGCAACTGAGAAGGACCCTGCCAGGTCTGTTCCTTGCTAACCAAATGGCCTTGGGTCAGCTCCTCAAAGGCTGGGGCTAAGCATTGTTATTCCAAGCCCAGCCCCTCTTTAGTTCCCCTATTTTCCCTTCTCCAACTGCCACCTCGAATCACTAGAATGCTCAACTGGATTCTCAGACTTGCCCCAGCTCCTTAGTCCGTCTTACACACACATTCCATGACAGAGATCCCACTCTTCCCTGAAGCAGTTCACAGTGTCTTTGGACAGGTCTGAGTATTACAAAGGTCTCCTTACTGGGAGAGTGAAAAATCTGCAAATCTGCTGATTCATCAGACTCATACAAAGGGTTACTGTTAGGCTTCATCAAATTGTAACATTTTCCTGGAAGCTCATTTTTAGCTAAAAGCATATCCATTTGGCGACAAGGGTGACCTTTTTTGCTTCCTTACCCCTCCATGCTGGAAGTCTTCATTTCCTGATGCCTGCTGCTAATATAGGACACATGTTGAAATGTTTATGCTAATGAGGCTTTGATTGGAATCTCAGAAACAAGTTAAAATGACAAGTTTTATTCCATTGATGCATTAATTAATGAAATCAAGTCGCTGTTTTACTGACTGAAACCAGCCCTCTGATTTTTGCAGGAGGCAGGAGGAGGATGTTCTACTCTAGAAACTTAGTGGATTTTATATGGAAAGGAGTAGGTAATTTACCACATTCTTCTCAGGTATTCAAGTCTTCAAGCCCTGGGGAGCGAAGAGGGATCATCAGTGGGGTGAGTGAGTGGCCAGTGGCGGTGTGTTGTGAGGGCAGCTCATTTGGGGCATACGCTTGTGTGAATTGTGTACGGTGATAAGGAGGGCAGGGGGAGGTATTGGAAGAGCAGGTGAGAGGGTTGGGGTCAGAGACCTACATCTGTGGCTGTAATCAGCTGCAGTTCCCCAGGTGCGCCCTGGCTGGAAATCCAGCTCTTCTGTGACACCTTACTGTCTCCTCAACAAAATGCCAATGGTGTCAGTGGTTGTTGAAATGAGTCAGGCCATGGAGGGAAGCCCACTTTTTTTTTTTTTTTTGGACTGGGAAGTACTGCACATATTCACAAGAGAGCAAATCTGACATCACCCAACTCTCCCAAGAATTGGTCTTTCCTTTGGGTGGTTTGACCAACAGAAATTCTATCATGAGAAGCTCATCCTGTGATGAAAAATAGATACATTGATACCAAAGAGTAATCTAATTAGTCCAATAGCCTAGAGAGCTACAGCATCCTAGAGAGGAAAGGGGCTTGCCCCAAATCACACAGTGTGTTCATGGAGAAGTGAAACAAGACCTGTGTTTCCTGACCTCATTTTGCGCTTTCTACTGTTTTAACCAAGTCAAACATGCATCGTAATAATGTCAGAAAAAAAATAATAATTCAAGGAACTTCAAGCCCAAAGAGGAAAAATGCCTTGTCTGAGGTCACCCAGTGAATTATGACATAGACAGGCTACAAGCTAAGACAATCGCCAAGCTGTGGGTGAGCAAAGTCATAAACTGCATTATTATTGGTCTTTCTAATCTATGAGTTATCATTTAAAATAAGGATCTTAAGATAAATATCCCTAATATATGACAGCATGTTGGCATGCATTTCACTTTGGTTATTCAGGGTGAAGAAACATGCTTTTTGTCATCAATGTTGTGATTAAGATAGACTTTTTTTAAGTGATAATTTCTGATGATGCAAAAATCTTCAAATGATTCATTAATTGTTCTTTCCTCAAGGGTGAAATAACTAGATGCTAATACAGTTTAATTCTAATAGACACGTACTTTAGATGTGGGATATGCAAGTCACTGCGCTTGGTGCTGGTTAAAATGCAAAGATGAATAAGTCTTCAATCTTGCCCTCTTGCCTATGTGTTTAAGGGAATAGAAATTTTAAAAGTGTAAAAAAAGTAACAGACACAAAGCAGAATGAAATTTGTATTCTAGCAGAGGTATATACAAAAGGCCTGGGAGTTTCTAATTAAAAATGATGTATTAGCCCTGGAGTGCCTGAAGAGTTTCAGGGGCCAACTGGTATCAGTGCAGAGCTCAGAGAATTGGTGAGATTTTTGATGTGGAGAACAGGGCAAGGGGGCCATTCCAAGTCACAGAAACAGTCTGGGCAAGGGTTAATGTGCAAGAAAAGGAAGACACGCACAGAAAGGAAAAGTACAAAAGAAAGGTGTGCATGGGTGATGCATGAAGAACGAGTCAAGACTATGACCTATTTGCATTTATATGCTACTTTCCAAGTGTACACCTCCCCTCAAAACTGGCAAAGTACTCTGTTTTAATTTGTAAAAGCTGCTGGAATGCAATATACCAGAAACAGAATGGCTATTTAAAAGGAATTTGTTAAGTTGCAAGTTTACAGTGCTAAGGCCATGAAAATGTCCAAACTAAGGCATCCAGGGAAAGATACCTTGATCCAAGAGAGGCCAATGGGGCTAGAACACCTCTGTCAGCTGGAAAGGCACATGGTGTCTTCTAGTTTTCTGTTTTCTTGCATAAGGCTTCTCTGGGGGCGTTTTCTTTATGCATCTCCAAAGGCTCTAGGTATGAGCTCTGTCGACACTGATGGCTCTGAAGCTTTCTCCAAAATGGTTCCCTCTTAAAGGGCTCCAGTAAGCAACCCCACCTTGAATGGGTGGAGACAAAGCTCCATGGAAACCACCTAACCAAAAGGTCCCATCCACAATTGGGTGGGTCACATCTCCATGGAAACAATCAAAAAGATTTTACCCAGCAATATTGAATGAGGATTAAAAAGCATGGCTTTTCCGGGGTGCACGACAGTTTCAAACTGGCACAGACTCATTTCCTGTGTTTTTGTTTTAGGCCTGAGGAGGGAGGAGTTTAGGACAGGGAGGAGGGAATATTGTACTGTGAGTAGTTGAGGTTACTGAAAAACATTACAGTGTGAATTCCTAAATTTCCTCTTTGGGCTTAGTCGGGGAAAAGAAAAAAGAAGAAACTAACAACAACTGTATTTCTTAAGAAAGCTTTGGAAATTTCAATGTGAATTTAAGTCAAAGCTAATTCCCCAGTTTCAGGATCATTTGAAACCGGTGTCCTTCTCCTTCCGCTGTAACAAATCAATATTAATGGTGCCTTATTTCATTTACACAGACTTGAATTATTTTCAGGGAAAGCCCCTATGTGAATTCAGAAGTCACTATAAGCAGGCAGCATTGAGACTGAAATTGGACTATTCAGTTGACTGTAACACCTTGATGTCATTCTGTGTGTACGGAATGGAAAAAGAATATGCAACATTACTGCCATGCATGTCAATAGACACAAACTCAGCATTGTCATGGCCACATGCATACCCCCGTGCTTTCCTCTTTTCAACAAGAAACTGAAAAAAAAATCAGTAACTCTCTCCTCCAGCAGCTGCCTAACTCTAAGGAGTCTACCCTCACATCTAAATGGGGTGGGTACGTGGAGACATTGTATGGAAGTCTGTGTGGATGTAACTGAATGTTTGTCAGAGCACCTGGGAGGGCCCTTTTCTGCAGATAATATAAATACTCATACCATTTTAATAAAGCATATGCAATGAACCAAAAAGAATTCACATATATATATCTACATCATATATTTATATAGCACGTGTGCATATTTATATGTATCTCACATACTCATTTTCTGTATTTAAGTTTATAATCTATTTAAATTCCAAGACATATACATGGAGGTCAGATAAAGACAAATTCCTTGTGTAAAGAGCAATTATTATCTAGCCTTGAGAATGAGCTCAGCATGCGTTTAGCAGTGTGTGTCCTCTCTTGTCCCAGGAAGACACAATCACAGCCTGTGGCTGCGGCACAGCAGTGGTGAGTGTGAGGCAGCCTCATGTTGCTTGTGCAACACGTCCTCAGGTAGCCACGCTATCTTCATTATATTAAAGGAGTGGATAAATTTAGCACGGGCCTATAATTTAAATGACTGGCAATTCACTAACTATTTAAGTGCATTTGGCAGAAAACGTATTTATTTTCTGGCTGCATGCTGCAGTAGAGTCTTTGTAATTCACGCCAGATTTGGAACCTGTTCAGAAACACTTTAGTTAAATTAATGAGATATTACCTACGTCTGTTTTTCCATAGCTTCTGTCATGCCAGCCAGTGGAAGTTGTTTTCTTTGTAGACCTTGTTAGATCGAATTCCAGTTCTGGGACAAGCTTGCCTAATGGGTCAGATTGGCGCAGGGTTCCTTCGGGCACTTCCTTCAGAGAACTCTATATAATGCATCACTGAAAGTTGAGGACATAGTGTAAGCTAATAGGTGTCAGGATTGGTTTACTTGTTGACACTTTTTCATACTCATTCCCTTCCGTAGTTGGTTTACTTTGTATCCTTTTCTTTTGGACATAGACTGTGAATGGAAGTGCAGCAGATATTGGCTAAATGTGATGTGGTGTTCATGATGACAAAGGAAAACGATTATGGTCTGAAAGCACCAGTCCTTCCATTAGAGGGAAGAGGTTTTATGTTCCTTGTTCACAGCATTGTGGAACGTCTCCCCCCCTTCTCAGCAGGTTAGTAATTGCAACACATTTAGCCACATTTTTAGACTCCAGGTAATGAAAGGTTTACTTCCCAAATCAGCCTTCTACATGAAACACTTACAACTATAATAATTCCCACTTAATATTTTTACAGGTAAATATTCTTTGCACGCCATTCAGAAAAATAAATAGAATGATATAATATGGAAATTTCATATCGTCACTCACCATAAAGCATTCTTCTCGTATTAGAAGGAAATAAATGTTAATGGTAAAGATGATGTCTTAGATTAGATTTTCCTACTCCAATATATCCTGAATATCAGGAACAATCTACACAAAAATTTGTCAAATGAAGTGATACACTTTTTACTCACAGCTAAAGACAAGCTTTAAGTCTGAAATATTATTATTCATATTAATTCACAATAAAAATTATTATTCTGGCTGTGTTGCCAGGAATCAGTATTTTTTGTTTTCATTGCTCTCTGTGATATTAGGAAAGTGTTTCCTTCCTCAGAAGGCCTTTGATGATAACAGTGAGGCTTTTACAAATTGTATCCAGGAAGACATTTTTTTATTTGATAAAGAAGGAAAATGGGAGGGGGGCAGTGTGATTGTTTTTTGTTGTTTTTTTGTTGTTGTTGTTTTTGTTGGTTTTTTTTCAGTGTGATTATTTTGAGAGGTAAAAATAAAAGGTTCATCGAGAAAAACTGAAATCCTGAATCTGCCATTTTTCCATCCGGAACCCGGTCAGCGGTGGTGGTGCAGCAGGTATGTGTGAGGACATCATGGGGTCCTCAGAGTTGACTTCCTGCGGGGGTCTCAGCCCTCAGCCCGCTGACGTTTGAAGAGGAGTGTGAGAACTAGCGAGGAGCCCAAGAAGGCACTGAAGGAGAAGCACACTCAGACACCAGGCAGTGAGGGAAGAGTTCCTTCCAGGTTCTAGGGTAGCGGCAGGAAGACAGGGCTCGGCTGGGGATGGACCCTTCCCACTGAGGATTGGAGGAAAAGAGTGGCATTGGCCAGGCGACTCCCCCAGAGCCACAGCACAGTTTCCATTTTAAGTCTATCTAAAGACGTCTAAATCTAGTACAACACTACACAGGAAGATTTTTGTGATCATTAGGAAGTAAATTTGAATTGAGCTTTAATTCTATTTTCTTTGCCTCCTAAAGCCAAAATTATACCTGGCTTATCAATTCCAGAGAAAAAAGACAACGAATCCTTTGAACAGAAATATTGGGATTCATAAGCATAGAACAGAATAAAAGAGGAGGAAAAAGATTTCTGCATGAAAGTTAATTTTATGATATTGCAGCATAAATTGTGACCTGGCAGTTTCCACTGCAGTTTAATAGAACTGGCAGCCAGGCACCAGGGCTTAAGCAGCCTCCGTATAATGAGAAGCAAAGACAAATCAGTGTGAAGGACAGGGAGAAGGATATCACTGCTCCCTTCCTGGAAGATTAAAAATAGTAAAATATTGCAACTAGAATTTATCTAAAGCCAGACAGCAGCTTAGAGAGTACTGAAAAAGATCTTAAGAGCCCACCATAGCAGAGTCAGAGGAGCCGGTGCCGGCATCTGAAGGAAATCTGGTTGCTGGTGAAGACAGGTTCTCCTTCAAAGACCTAGTGGCAGGTAATTTTTGACCTTATCATTTCAAAATGGGACGAATTTCCGAAGCATATTCTGAGTAAAATGAGCATGTGGCTCCATCCACACTGCTTGACGCAGGCAAGAGGGCTGGGGGCACTAAATAAATAAGGAGGGAGTTTATTGATGGAGGGCAGGAGCCTGCCGCGCCGGTCGCTGTGCAAGTGGCCTGGGGCAGAGCTGTCCCAAGGAGACGCGCACAGGGTTTGCCCCGAGCTCTGTGTCCATAGGAGCTATAGCAGAGCCATTTCCAAAATTATACAGGGCACTCAGCTTCTAAATCTCCTAGCAGAACAGCCATGTTATCCCGAGGACTAGCAATAACAGGAATTGGATGCAGTTTTCTGTTAATGATTCCATTAACGTGAGTCACCGCTGACAATACGATTTGTTACGCGTTGCTGGCTGCCTGCAGTTTCCATTCCGTCACCCTGAAGTCCATCGTCCCCACTGCCACAGTCATCCAGACGATTGTCGTTGCTGTCGTCATCATCGTCATCGTCATCCTCAACACAGCTGTGGGCGTGATGGAATTCACTGCTACCTTTCCTTAATTCCGCTCTGACTGCAAAAGGGAAAAAAAAAAGGATATCTTTACCTGTTCGAGAATCAGTATTTTAGGCAATGTGCTTGATTCTTTCTTTGGGAAACTAGGGCCCCAAATTAATTAAATTTGGGCCAGGTATAGCTTTGCTTTAAATCCTCTTTCCTATCCAGGGAAAGTGCCTTGGCAATGATGGGCTTCAGATGAATGCCTGTGCATACCCATTACTGTACATTCTGATATACCTGGACACAGAGTAGAGTCTACAGCGCATGGTCCATCTGATGGGCTAATTGGGAGCAGCAAATGCGCCTAGTGTTTTGAACCTGAATTAATTAACCAAAACAGATTAAATTTCTTTGAGGTATTCAAGAGAGTGACACCAAAGCCAGCACTGAATGAGGAAAGGCTGTTTAACTTTTCTTAATCACAAAAGGTCAGCTATTTCCTTCCTTTTTTTTTCTTTTTTCATAGCAGATCATTAGAAAGTCTTCCAAGGTGGATAGAAACTGGCAACACAGTCTTAGCTTTCCATAGACATATGTAACCTGCTTTTCCTTGGACCCTCTTTCCTTGTCATGAAGGGCTTCCCCCAGGACACAGCGTTTGCCTAAAGAATTCTATTTGCCTACTATATTGGAACAATTAACAGCTATTACCTCTGGTATTATTTAATGTTAAGTTTGCTTTTTGCTTTGATAAACAGAAGGTCTAGCTCAGATTGTTTCCTCCTTTCAGTGGCTTCTGTTAACCCACAGTTTTTAAAATAATCGTCTCCAAAACCCACCCCACTTTGATTACTGAATTCTATTGTGACCTTGTTTAAACATTTTGCATTATGTTTCTACCCTTGTTAGCCATCATAAGTCCTTTCTTGAAGTCTCTGAAACTGATCTAAATGATAAACAAAACCCCTAATCAACTTCGTTATTGTCTTTTTCTTTCTGAGTACATATCGATGTATTATTATTATTTCATTTGAATAACTCAGTGCACACTCATTGAAAAACAGTTAAAACAACAGGAGATACTTTATAGTCCAAAATGTTCTGTTTCCCAAATACTCCCAAGTCCAAAGTATTTTGTCTTCTTTGGTCTTCCCTCCTCTCTCTTGCATCACCATTCTTTGCCTCTTTATTTGATTGATTCCATCAGTACACAAACCATACCCCAGTATCTCTCAAAATAAACAGATGAATGAAACACTCCAGCTTGACCTTACTGACTCTCCAGCTACTGTTCCATTTCTCTGTTTCCTTTCTTGGCTGTGAGGATTTTCAGTGCATACCTTGGGTCATCTTCTTGACTCTCACCCAGCACTATCAGTTTTCTCTACTCTCACCCAGAACTATCAGCTTACTCTAATCTGGCTTCCAGAAATCCTCCACTGAATCTGCCCCTGGATGGAAACCAGGGACTTCCAGGTTAAAAGAGTTCTTCCCTGTCTCCACCTTACTGAACTTCTCCACATCATCTGATCTTCTCTTGAAGTATTTGCTTAAATTAGCTCCTCTGACAAACATTTCTTGTGATTTTTCTACTACCTAGATGGACACTCTGTTTCAATTTCTTTTGCTGACTCCTCTTCCTCTGCTTCTAAAGGTTGAGTTTCATTTCTGGGTTGTCTTTTCTTCGCTCTCTACACTTTGTCCTTAAATCATGTGTTTATTTATCACTCTTGCTGGCACCTTTCAAATGTATATCTCCTTCTCAGACTGCATGCAAAGCTGAGCTTCTTCAAACATATTTAATTGCTTATTTGATCTTTCCCCACTAGTTGTCTCATAGAGAGTTCAAAGTCACATTTCCTCAATAAACCATTGACATCACCAGACCCCTTACCATTTATCTATTTGAATAAACAGTGCCAACTTTCAACCAGATGTTCAAGGCGTAAGAGTAGGAGTCTGGCTTGAACCCTTCTCTTCTCACCACCCACACTTATTCCATCAATAAGTCCTAGTCATTGCCTTTAAAATATATCTTGAATATATTCACAGCTCTATATTTTCACTGCGAGTTGTTTAACATTACCACATGATGCAAGTAATTTACATATCTTTTCTTCTCTGTACCCACCATAGATTAAGTCGTCTTTTGAATGAACTAGAAAAAAGTCTCCTAAGTGTTCTCTCGCTTCAACTGTTGTCTTTCCCACCCTCAGCCCCAATCCATTCTTCTCATAGAAACCTGGGTTTTTCTCTCAAACTATATATATACACACACACACACAAACATCCTTCTCTATCTTTCTCTAAAGTTCCTTAGTGGCTTCCCACTGTGCCTAAGATAAAACATAGCCAACGAGACTGTAAAAGACTCTGCCTTTCGCTCCAACCTCATTCATGCCAGTCTTCCTCTCCCTCTTCCTTCCCCTCTCTCCTGGCCTCCAGGTGATCTTTGTCCTTTAAGGAATCTGTAGTGTGTCATATTTCTCCTTCTCTAAAGCTCATAAGTCCAGTCTCCTTCCTTCTAGTGTTCACATATTGAATCTTTCTTGTCCTATAGTAGTCACCTTAAATGCTGCTTCGTTCAAGAGGCTTTCTGGGACCACCGTAAGTAAAATGAATCCCACTCTTGATTCTCAACTCAACTTCATTTGTTTTGTTCCTCTGTGCTTCTTTTTACAATGTATATATATATATTTATCTATTTATCTATCTTTTTCTGTTCTCCCTGAATTTAACATAAACTCTCAGAGGGCAGGGACAATTCTTAGCTGGCACATCATTATTTATGTAACAAATGCTTCTTTAATATCTTAGAATAAATGAAGTGGATAAATGATTTAAAAGACAAAGTGTCCCCCTCCTCCTATCCCTACCTCTACTTTGATGTTCCACTTTCTAAAGGGAAATTGTGATGGTTAGGTTCAGGTGTCGACTTGGCCAGGTGATGGTTTCCAGTTGTCTGGTCAGGTGAGCACTGGCCTCCCCATTACTGCAAGGATAGTTCATGGCTTGTTGATATACCAGGAGTCTGGTGTAGTAAAGCATCGGTCAGTAGCTCGCATCTGTGGCTGATGACATTTATGATCGGCTAAGGGTATGTCTTCCACAAGGAGAGAGTTCAATCAGCTGGATTTTATCCAATCAGTTAAAGACTTTTAAGGGAGAAGAGACAATTTTCACTTCTTCTTCAGCCAGTGAGCCTCTCCTGTGGAGTTTGTCGAGAACGTTCATTGGAGTTGCCAGCCTCATAGCCTGCCATAAGGATTTGGACTCTTGCTTCCCTGCGATTGCATAAGACTCTTTTATAATCTCATATTTACAAATATCTCCTGTTGGTTCTGTTTCTCTAGAGAACTTGAGTAACACAGAAACCAAGGATAAGACTTTGATATGTATTCTTTCATATGTTTTTACTTGAGTTATTATTTTATCATTAAGGCTTTATGGAATTTTGATTCTCCTTCTTCACTAATTCATGTCCTATTCATTATTCAATAATTATTTCAATTCCTAATTCCTTTGGAGACTTTCTGATTTACTCCAGCCCATTTTCATCCTTCTTTGTCTTTGAATTTCTATCCCCTGATTAATATACCACATGATTCCTCACTGAACAAAAAGCCACCAGCTATGGATCCCTGTTTTCACACACCCCTCTGCTAGCATATTAATTACATTGTTTAATATAGTTTTCACTAAATTCCTGAGAAATAGTTTCCATTTTACAGATGCAAAACCCAGGAAATTCAGCAATTGGAATGCATAAACACAGCTGGTAGGAATATGAAAGCGGTACAAGCATTTTGGAAAACAGGTTGGCAGTTTTCTTAAAAAGTTAAATATACACTTACATATGACTTAGCCATTCTATTCATAGATATTTACAAAAAGTGTATGAAAATATATATCCTGCACAAAGATTTGTACTTGAATGTTCATAGCATCTTTATTTCTAATAATTCAAACATGGAAACAATCCAAATGTCCATCCATAGTCTAATGGATAAACAAAATGTGGTTGACCCCTATGTGGCAGATTCAACCATGCCCACCTCAGCGACATTTTCAGGTCCTAACCCCAGATCCTGTGGGTGTGAATTCATTTGTAAATAGGATCTAACAAGATCCTATTTAGATGAGGCCAAATTGAATCAGGTGGATCTTTATCCAATATGACTGAAGAACTTAGAGGCAGAAGAAATCTAGAGAGAGGTGCAGGTGACCAAACAGAAGGAGTAGAAGGACTGAAGGACCAAATGACCCAGGTAGCCATGTGATGAGGTGAAGATCAATTGCCAACAACCCAGAGAAGATTAAACCTCCTGAGACCTTGATTTTGAGCTTCTGGCCTCCAAGACAGTGAGACAGTAAATTTGTCTGAGTCAAATAGTTTATCATGTCTGTTATAGCTGCCCTGCCAAGCTAAGGCATCACACATTCCATATTTACCAACAAAAAGAAACAAAATACTGATGCACGAAAGCATTGATGAATCTCAATGTCATGATGCTGATCGAAGTAAGCCTGACACAAAAGAGTAGGTACCGTAAGATTTTATTTAGCTTAAAAATTCCAGAAAGTCCAAACTAACCTGTCGTTATAGGAAATAAATCAGTAGTTGCCTGCTGCCAGAGGTGGAAGGAAGAATGGACTGGAAAGGGTACAGGACATTTTAGGGAATGATAGTAATGCTCTATATCTTTATTGTGTCAGTGGGTTCATGGGTATATACATTTGTTAAAAACTCATCAAATTTTATACTCGTAATGGGTACAGTCTCCTCTATGTAAATTATATATCATTAAAGTGGTTTCTAGCCACATCTCCATTCAGAGTTGGTCTAATTTCCTCCTGTTGACTTTGAGTGGACTTGTGACAGCTTCAACCCAGAGAGTACAGTGGAAGTAATTCTATAATGACTCTCAAGGTTGTGTCCTAAGAGACAACGTTTCTTTCCTTATCTTCTGCCATGTAAGAAGTGCATCAAACCATGAAGAAGGTAAGCCATATGGAGTGGCCATGTCGTAAGCATATTGATCAGTCTTTCCATTCTTCAGTCACCTGAGCTGAAGCATCAGCCTTGTGGGTAAAAACACCTTAAGATGATACAGGTAACTGGCTTCTGAATCACTCTCAGGCTTTGTTCTTCACATCCAGGTCCCCAGATGTGATGGAACAGATTTCAGCCTTGAAAGCGTGCAGAGTCCTATCCTAATTCAAGTCCCACAAAAGTTGTGGGCATAATAAAATGATTATTTTAAGCTACCAAATTTATAATTATATAGCAATGATATCCGGAACGTAAATTTAGTAGCAGAAGTGAGATTCAGCTGTTGTAAGAACCTAGAACATATGGTACTTGTTTTGGAATTGGACAGCTGGTAGAAGCAGGGAGGTCCTTTAAGAGTCTGTTAGTTAAAGCAAGAGTCAACTTGAGGAGATGTTTCATACAAGCTTGAAAAGTCCAATGCAAGGAAGATAAAGAAGAAAGACTTTTGGTCAAAGTTGTGTGTGGACAGGAAGGGATTTGGCACTGAAGGGTGAAAAATTAATAGGTTCTTATGTAGTGGCAAAAATTTTAGCAACACTCATTTTTAGTGATATGAAAAATAAAATATTTACCTAATGAGCTGATGAATTTGACTAAGGAAATTTCCAAGAAGATTTTGAAGGTAGCATCCGATTTCATTTAGCTGTGAATGATAAGATACAGAGAAAGAGGTGAGCTACAAAAGAAACTATTTAAATTTTTAAGCAAAATTTAGAGGAAATATAAAGGAGCTAAGATTTGTTGGAATAAAAAAATCATTCCTCAGCCTCTGTTTCTCTCCAAAGAAGTTTTTCAAACAAGAAAGGACCTGATGAAAATAAAAGACAAGAATATCAAGGTGTTTCAGAAATATTTTTCAGAGTAAAGATGAAGCCAAAGGTATAACTAAAAAGTCCTCTTGAAAACCTCAGAAAAAATTAAGGTGATGCCTGGTAGACTCTTTCTATAGACAGGCTATCTTCTGAGAAGCTTATGGACATTTCTTTTTTATCTTCTTTGTTAAATCATAGATTTTTAAAGAACATTAAAAGTATTTCAGGGTGTCATAGGTAAGGGAAGGACTTATTCCTTAAGAGATTTGGGGATGTCTCATTTGTCTAATGGCCTGGGATAAAAATTGATACACAGAAAATCCACAAAGTTTTTTAACGGTGTTTTATCAGTTTGGACTGAAAGGGACAAAGATAGTACATGATGTAAAGAAGGCTTTGGAAACCACCTCCCTCAACTTTTTTTCAGGTAGGAAGTTGGCAGAGCTGTCTAGCTAGTTGCAAACATGGGTTCATTCTCTCTCTCTCTGTCTCTGTCTCTTCCCAACCTCCCACATTGTACCGTTTGTTTTTTCTGAAGTTGAATTGACATTGCCCTCTCCAGCCATAAGTCATTTCATAAGAGGGGAAAAAGTTGACTCAGAGGATGGAACAAAGAGCTAATAGCCAGAGTAAATAACTTCCTGAGAATAGGAAAGAACTGGCAACATGTGCCTGGAGAATTTCACAATTTCTGTGAAAAAGTGGTTGAGGTGTGCCTCCTGTACTGTGTCTATAACAATGACGTAAGCCTGCTCCACCGTTTTATATTGAGTGTGAAGGTAGTGGATAAATTTGTACTTTTCTTTTACAGTTCTTAAAATAGAAAGAAATAGCAACCAAAAAAGCTCATCTGCGTTTAGACCCGATTTAAATAAGATCTTAGAGTAATCGGGTGAGACCTTTGGGGATTTATAGGAAGGGAGTGATATATTTTGCATGTGAGAGGAACATAAATGCTCTGTGGTCAGAGTTCAGCCTGTGGCAATTTTAAAACATAACTTACAGTTTCTTTATACTCCTCCTATCAAAAAAGGGGTATATTGTCCCTTCTCCTAAATCTACCCAAACTCATGATTGCTTTGACCAATGGAGCATGGCAGTAGTGATGCTTTGTAACTTCCAAAGCTAGCTCATAAAAGTCTTTATTCATTGCAACAGTCAAGTTTGGAAGCCTAAGTTGACATTTAAGAATAATATGGGCGATAATTTCCAGGAGAATGGAAGATCAAATAGATTAAAGAAATGTAAGATGATTGCTACATACCACTACGAGAGTGAGATGAACTATTCACTCTACAAATGTTGGTAGGATGGCTGAAAGCTGATTGAATGAATGAATTAATGAACAAGTCTCTTCACAGTGGATATTATCTCTGAATTTTAACAGAATCTCTGTGAGAATAAAAAAATAAATAATGACTGAGAAATGACTAAAGAGCACATTTAAAACATGACAAGGTAAGGGAGCTTAGGTTATATAACGATAATAGGAGTTTCAGTAATTCTAAGATTATTTTAGACTTTTCTACTGGAAAAGAGAAAGGTCAACTTGCCATGGACAAAAGAGATTGGTTTTGATTTGTGACCTTTATAATCATCCTATAGGTATCTGTTTTGTGTGGATAAATGACTCATCTTTATTTGTTTTGCAGTTGAATCAGGCCTTGTGAGGGAAGTACTTATATTTATCATTTACCTAAGTAGAGATATTATTTAAAAGTACATTATACAGATCAGAAAAGGAGGCTATAAAAGGTGCATTCAGGCTTCTGGGAAGATGGCAGAAGAGAATAGGCTGAGTTCACCCCTGCTCCATGGAACAACTAGAAAAATAACAGAAAAATGACCAAGACAGTGGTTCCAGGGTACAAGTGACCAGAAAAGGACTTCCACATTATATAGGGATGACCTGGATGAAAAAGTGGGGAAATTACAATTGAAAGGATGAAGTGAAATTACCCAATCATGACTGCCCCTAGGGCAGGCTGCAATGCATAGGCCAGAGCAAATGCTGAAAGAATAGCATGGTTCTGCATTCCTGCCTATCTCAGCAGCTAGCTTGGGAGCTCTTCCCTCTCAGCTCTACAGCTGGGAGCAACCATGGGGAGCATCAAAACCAGAAGACTATGCACAGAGTTCTTGCTGTTGGAGAAGAGTGCTTAGCCCCACCCCTGAGGCAGGCTGCTGTGGGTGCCTGGTTTTGGCTAAAGTGGGGGTAAAGGGCTAGGACAATTATTTGAGGAGATAATGGGAGAAAATTTCCCAACTCTTACAAAAGACATAAATATGCAAATCAAAGAAGCCCATGAACTTCAAATAGAATAAATGTATTTAGACCCACTCTAAGACACATACTAATCAGACCGTCATATGAAGAGAAGCAGAACATCCTGAAGCAAGAGAAAAGCGATTCACATAAGACTAAGTTTGGACTACTCAACAGGCACAATGGAGGTGGAAAGGCAGGGTTATGATATACTTAAGATTCTGAAAGAGTAAAATTTCTAGTCAAGAATTTTTTTCCAGCTGAGTTGACTTTCAAAAGTGAGGGAGATAGTAAATGTTTCACAGATATATATATGCTGAGAGAATTTGTTAACAAGAGACCTGCCCTGCAAGAAATACTATAAGGAGTTCTGAAAAAAAAGACAAGAGAGGGAAGTTTGGAGGCATGCACAGAATTGAAGAGTATTAGCAAGTGTTCTATTTTGTAAGCTGTAGGAATGTGATATACCAGAAACACAATGCCTTTTAAAAGAGGGAATTTATTAACTTGCAAGTTTACAGTTCTAAGGCCATGAAAATGTCCCAATTAAAACAAGTCTATAAAAGTGTCCAAATTAAGGCACAAATTAGAGTTTCCCTTTACTCAAGAAAGGTCAACAAAGTTCTGGGTTTCTCTCTCAACTGGAAAGGCACATGGAGAACATGGTGACATCTGCTAGCTTTCTCTCCAGGCTTCTTGTTTCATGAAACTCCTACAAGGTCGCTTTCCTTCTTCGCCTCCAAAGGTCTCTGGTTGCATGGGCTCTTATGGTTCTCATGGCTTTCCTGGATTTCTGGTTCCCTCCAAAATGCTTCCTCTTTTAAAGGATTCCAGTAAACTAATCAAGACCCACCTAGAATGGGTGGAGTCGCAAGTCCATGGAAGCCATCTAATCAAAAGTTACCACCCACAGTTCGGTGGGTCACTTCTCTATAGGAACAATCAAAAAGCTCCCAGCCAGCAATATTGAATGAGGATTAAAGGACATAGATTTTCTGGGATCCACCACAGAGTCAAACCAGCACAGTGAGGAGAACTTAAAGGGTAAGAAAAGAGAGAGAGCGAGGGAAAAATATAGATTTGACAAATAGAAACCACGGATAAGATGGCAGATTCAAGAACTGCCTTTAAAGTAATAACTTTGAATGTTAACAGACTAAATTCACCAATTAAAAGATACAAATTGGTAGAATGGCTTAAAAAATATATGCTATGCTTTTTTTTTTTTTTTTTTTTTTTTACTTCTTAACAAGATACTCATCTTAGACCCAAGGATACAAATAGATTGAAAGTTAAAGGATGGAAGATGATATTTTGCAGAAGCTATAACCAAAAGAAAGCAGGAGTAACTATATTAAATTGGACAAAATAGACTTTAAATGTCATAGGAGATAAGGAAAGACACTACATATTAATAAAAGGGACAATTCACCAAGAAGTAACAATCTTAAATATTTATGCACCCAATCAAGGTGCTTCAAAGTACATAAGGCAGACACTGGCAAAACAGAAAGGAGCAATAGATGTTTCAACAATAATGGTGGGAGACATCAATACACACTCTCTTCCATAGATAGAGCAACCAGACAGATAATCAATAATAAAATAGAGGACCTAAACAATGTGATAAATGAATTAGACCTAATAGAATATATATAGATCATTACACCCCAAAACACAAGGGTATAGAATCTTCTGCAGTGCTCATTGGACATTCTCCAGGATAGATCATATGCTGGAGCACAATGCAGGTCTTAATAAATTTAAAAATATTGAAATTATTCAAAGCGTTTCCTCTGATCACAATGGAATGAAGCTGGAAATCAATAACCACCAAAGAACTGTAATGTTCACAAATATATGGAGATTAAATACCACTCTCTTATAAATGATAAGTGGATCAAAGAAGAAATTGCAAGAGAAATTGGTAAATATCTGGAGACAAACGAAAATGAGAATACAATATATCAGAACTTATGAGATGAGGCAAAGGCAATGCTGAGAGGGAAATGTATTGCCCTAAATGCCTATATTTAAAAAAGGAAGAGCAAAAATTGAGAGCTTAACTGCTCACCTGGAGGAACTAGAGAAAGAACATCAAATTAACCCCAAAGCAAAAAGAAGAATAAAAATAGTAAAGATTAAAACATAAATAAATGAATTGGAGAACACAAAAATTAACAAAGCAAAACAATAGAATCAGGAGAACCAAAAGTTGGATTTTTGTGAATATCAATACAATGGACAAACTCCTGGCTAGGTTGACAAAGAAAAAATGAGAGAGGATACAAATAAATAATATCAGAAATGAAAGGGGGGTTATTATCATGGAAACTGAAAAAAAATCATAAGGGGATACCATAAACCACTATATGCCAGCAAACTAGACAACTTTAATGAAATGGACAAATTCCTAGAAACACATGAATAACCTACACTGATTTGAGAAGAAATAGAGGATCTCAACAAATCAATAACAAGTAAAGCAATTCAGTCAGTCATCAAAAATCTTCCTACAAAGAAAAGCCCAAGGCCAGATGGCTTCACAGGCGAATTTTACCAATCATTCCAAAAAAAACTAACACCATTCTTGCTCAAACTCTTCCAAAAAATTTGAAGGAAAAAGGAATACTCCTTAACTTACTTTGTGAATCTAACATCACTCTAATGCCCAAAGCAGGTAAAGACACTACAAGAAAGGAAAACTATAGGCAGATCTCCCAGATGAATGTAGATGCAAACTTTTCAATAAAAATACTTACAAATTAAATCCAACAACACATTAAAAGAATCATACACCACAACAAAGTGGGGTTTATGCCAGCCATTCAAAAGTGGTTCAACACAAGAAAATTAATCAGTGTAATACAACATATTAACAAGTCAAAAGGGAAAAATCACATAATCATCTCTGTTTGATACTGAAAACATTCAACAAAATTCAGCATCCTTTCCTAATAAAAATACTACTTCAAATGGTAGGAATTGAAAGAAACTTCCTCAAAATGATCAAGTCAGCATTATACTTAATGGTGAGCCTGAAACTTTTCCCCTGAGATGGTGAATGAGACAGGATGCCCACTGCCACCACTATTATTCCACATTGTGCTAGAAGGTCTAGCTAGAGCAATCAGGAAAGAAAAGGAAATAAAAGGCATTTAAATCAGAAAGGAAATAACACTTTTATTATCTGCAGCTGGCATAACCATATGTTTGGAAAATCCCAAGAAATCTATGACAAAGCTCCTTGAGCTAGTAAACAAATTTAGCAAAGTGTCAGGATACAAAATTAATGTAATTGTGCAAAAATCAGTAATGTTCTATACACAGGTAGTGAATTAACTGAGGAGATAATTAAGGACAAAATTCTATTCACAATAGCAACTAAAAGAATTAGGAATCATTAATAAACTTAACCAGGGATGTAAGGGACCTGTATACAGAAAACTATAAAACACTGCTTAAACAAATGAAAGAAGACTTAAATAGGTGGGAAGCCATTTGGTGTTTATGAATAGGAAGTTTAAATGTTGTTATAATGTCAGTTCTACCCAAATTGATCTGCAGATTCAATACAATACCGATCAAAATTCCAACAACCTATTTTTAAGTCCTGGAAAGGGTAGTTATCAAATTTATTTGGAAGGGAAATTGGTCTCAAATAGCCAAAAACATACTTAAAAAGAAGATTGAAGTGGGCGTACTTACACTTCCTGATTTTAAAACTTATTATGACGATACAGTGGTCAGAACAGCATGGTACTGGCGCAAAGATAGACATATTGATCATTGGAATTGAATTGTGAGTTTGGAAATAGACCACTAGATCTAGAGGCAATTTATCTTTGACAAGGCCTCCAAATCCACAGGGACAGAATAGTCTTTTCAATAAATAGGCTTGGGAAAACTGGATATCCATAGACGAAGGAATGAAAGAGGACTCCTACCTCATACCCTATACAAAAATTAATTCAAAGTGGATCAAAGACCTAAATATAAGAGCCAGTACTATAAAACTCCTAGAAGTAACTATAGGGAAGCATCTTCAAGACCTAGTAATAGGATGTTGCTTCTTAGACCTTACACCCAAAGCACAAGCAATGAAAGAAAACATAGATAAATAAGAACTCCTCTAAATCAAATGCTTCCATCCCTCAAAGGACTTGTCAACAAGATGAAGAAGCAGCCAACTCAATGGGAGAAAATACTTGGAAACAATATGTCTGATAAGGGTTTTATATCCAGTATATATATAAAGAATTCATATGACTCAAAAACAAAAGAACAAAAAACCTCAATTATAAAATGGGCAAAAGATATGAATAGACATTTTTCCAAAGAGGAAATACAAATGACTAAAAAGCAAATGAAAAAGTGTCCATCTTCATTAGCAAAAAGGGAATTGCAAATCAAAACCACAATGTAGTATCATCTCACACCTACAAGAATGGCTGCCGTTAAACGAACGGGAAAGTAGAAATGTTGGAGAGGATGTGGAAAAACTGGAACACTTATGCACTGTTGTTGGGAATGTGTAATGGTACAGTTACTGTGGAAGATAGTTTGGTGGTTCTTCAGAAAACTAAATATCGAGTTGCCTTATGACCTGGCAATACCACTACTCGGTATATACCCAGAAGAGCTGAAAGCAGTGTCACAAACAGGCATTTGCACATCACTGTTCATAGTGCCAGTATTCGTGGTTGCAAAAGATGGAAACAATCCAAGTGTCCATCAACAGATGAGTGAATAAACAAAATATGACATTTACATATGATGGATTATTATGCAGCATTAAAAAAGAAATGAAGTCCTGAAGGATTTGACAACATGGATGAAACTTGAGGACATAATGCTAAGCAAAATAAACCAGACACAAAAAGATAGCTACTGTATGATTTCACTAATATGAACCCCCTGGAGAATGTAAACTCAAAGTCTTAATATGTGGAATTTAGGGGACCTAGAGATAGACAGAAGTTAGAGAAGGGGGAACAGTTACCTAATATGTACAGAGTAGTTAACGAGATTGAACTTCAAAGCATGGGAATGGACAGATGTGATGGGGGTTCATGTGGGTTTATAAGTAATAATGCTATCCTTAAGGTGATATGATTTAAAGGGGTGGTTTAGAACCATGTACCTCCCTGATTAGCACTACAGATACAAATAAGTTCTTGCTTGAGCTATTTCAAAGGTATGGCTTCTGTACAAAAAGTTAATACTAGAGAGGTTTATGTGAAAAACTGCTTATTGCATGCTGTGGTCTATAGTTAACAGGAATGCATTACTAGTATTACAACAATGCTAGAGGTAAAGAATTGGGGTACCAGAGACACAGGGAGTTTTGGATTTTCTCTTTGGTGTACATGTGTCTATCTACCTTTTTTCTGTTTGGAGCAATGAAAATTCTCTAAAAGTGAGAGTGGTGATGATTGTACACCTAAGTGAAGATACCATGATGCATTGTTTATTTTGGGTAGAATTTATGCTTTATGAATATATCTCAATGAAATCTGCAGATTCAAAATAAATAAATATGCATAAAGATTTTCATGCTAGAGAACATGTGGAGAGAGAGGTACACTTAGTCAATGTCGGTAGGGTAGTAGAATGGGGCAGCACCTCTGAAGGATAATGTCGTGGAGCCACAGGAGGCTAAATACAGAGGTGCCATTTGAGTGGGCAATCCCATTATTGGGAATTTTAAATTGAAAGAACTAAAGGCAGGGCCTTGAATAGACATTTGCACACTGATGTTCATGGTGGCATTATTCATGATACTGAATGGATGGAGGTGGCTGAAGGGTACACTGACTGAGAAGCAGCAGGGCAAACCACGGGGTATACATATGATGGAATATCATGCAGCTACAGAAAAGAGGGTCGTCAGGAGACAGGCAATGAGGCAAATGAATGATGAGGAAATTATGTTGACCAAAGTAAGCCAGGAACAAAAGGACAAGTCTTTTAAAAAATATTTAGAAGAAAATAGGGCCTAAATTGTAAGCTTTTGCAGCACTTACGTATTCCCATTCTATATGTGTTATTTCTAAATTCTGAGATGCTGTGCTCTATATGTATAATCTTGTATTTTCCTTGAACTTTGGGTACCTGTGTGACACCTAAGACTCAGAGTTGGTGGAGTTCTACAGCTCTGAAAGTCAGCATTCCTAAGCACGGCAACTGTTACAGAAACAGAAAAAGAGATCAGGCTTCACCTAGAGATAAGAGCAAGGCCTATATGGTTGGGACTAAGGTAAATCAGAACACAGCGTAAAGGTGATACTGTCTGTTTTTTTAGAACTTTACCTACTGTATGAGACCAAAGGAAAAGAGGTTTATTTTGTCCCAAACCTAAATTTTCTGGAGCACACAATCTAATTTAACCCGTCTGGCAAGTTCAGTTAAACCACTAAACACAAGGAACCTAGAATTGGGAATGAGGTCTTGCAATTCTATATAGCTTGTTGTAATACCCAGATACATTCCAAAGTATGGTTGGCAGATAATTTAAAAATATTGGCAAAGTCCTTTGAGGGACTGGAGAAAAAATATGAAACTATTAAACTTTCCTACCTGGTAAATCCCTGATACTCTCAAACATTAGGAACACATAAGTTAATAGCCAAGCCCTTGATCTTGAGGCTTGCTCTTATGAGTTACTTCCAGAGAACCTCTTTTGTTGCTCAGATGTGGCCTCTGTCTGAGCCCAACTCTGCAAGTGAAATCATTGCCCTCCTTCCTACATGGGACATGGTGTCCAGGGGTGTACGTTTCCCTGGCAATGTAGGATATGACTCCTAGGGATGAGCCTGGCCCTGGCACTGTGGGATTGACAATGCCTACCTGATTAAAAGAGAAAAAAGAAATGTAACAAAATAAGGTATCAGTTACTAGGAGATTTCAGATAAGAGTTGAGAGGCTATTCTGGAGGCTACTCTTATGCAACCGTCAGTGAGATATTTCACATTGCCATGGTATGACAAGCCCCAACCAGCAGTATTCGTGTAATCCTTAAAGAAAACCAAGGATTGTATCTGAGACTCTTATAAAAGTTTATTTGTTAGAAACCTAAAACCTCCAGATGGTTCCTAGGCCAGATAAGCTCTGAAACCCAGAGTTACAGTCTCTCCAAGACCATCAACCAATTGATCCCCCTACCCTATGATGTTGACACCCCTTTTCAATATCAAGAAATCAGAATGACCATTGCCCAAATATCCCTAAAGATTGGGCCAAAGATCAAAGGAGAAGGAAGACTTGCAGTAGAGAAGATAGGATTTAATAAATGAGTATGAGTACTGAATCATTATATTGAATTTTTCTTTTTAGTCTCCAGTGTCACAGAGCAGCTAGAAGGAAATACCTGAAGTTTTGGGACTGTAACACATACCATACTTTGAAATTTATTTTATATGTACTTGCTAAAATGTACTTTGAAATTTATCCCTTTTTGTATACATGTTATATTTCACAATTAAAAATGTTTAAAAAAAAGGTGCTTTCATTTGCACAAGATAAAGGGCTGGAGTAACTTATCTTTGGAAACTTACAACCCAAAAAGATACTAATAGCTTGGAATTCTTTTTCATCAGATAGTTGACCAGCTTACTCTTCTCAATTTCAAGTTTTTACTCAAATATCTTACTCCTAATGAGAGCTTCCTTTGAAAAATTCATTTCGATCACACCACCTCTCATTCTTGGTACTCTCCTTCTCTCTTAATATGATCTTTTTTTTTTTCCAGAGCATTGATCCCCTTCTAACACACTATATAATTTACTTATTTATTCAGTTTATTGTTTGTCTCCACTCTCTAGAATGTAATGATCATAAGGTCAGGGGTTCTTGTGTACTTCTTTATGAAATGTACTTAGAACTGCCAGGTTAGTGGCTGAGGCCTCTGAGGGCTTCAGTACATATTCGCTGAAAGCATGAATGCAGGCATGCTACACTGTGGGGTCTGCTTCTCATGATGAGCAGATAAAATCCCTGCCCACGTGAAATTTACATCTAGCAGGAAAACAATGAGTGGATGGAGGCAAAGGAAGGGTAAGTGACCTGGATGCAATCAGATAAGGTATTGGCAGCTAGCTGACTCTAAGAATCATATTTTCTTTCCAGGAATATAAATGCTGCCTTTCACCTTATCATCTCATATTTCTCTCTACACATCAGTGGTTTATTTCATGTCAGCCAACTGTTTCTCCCTCCTATAGACACTAGGGATTCCTGTGATTTTCTTTGCTAATCCCTTTGTGAAAATTTTCTCCAGTATTTCTGTGTATGTTCTCTCATTTTTTAAAAATATTTTTATTGACAAATCTTCACGCACATACAGTCCGTACATGGCATACAATCAATGGCTCACAATATCATCACATAGTTGCGTATTTATCACCATCATCATTTGTAGAACATTTACATCACTTCAGAAAAAGAAATAAAAAAAAAACAGAAGAAATTCATATGCCCCAGACCCCCTAACCCCTCCCTCTCATCAACCACTAGTATTTCAATCTACCCAATTTATTTTACCTCTTATCCCCCCTGTTCTAGTTTGCTAGCTGCCAGAATGCAACACACCAGAGATGGATTGGCTTTCAATAAAAAGTGATTTATTTAGTTAACACATAGTTCTTCAGAGGAAAGGCAGCTTACTTTCAACTGAGGGTCTTTATCACATGAGAAGGCACAGGGTGATCTCTGCTGGCCTTCTCTCCAGGCCTCTGGGTTCCAACAACTTTCCCTGGGATGATTCCTTTCTGCATCTCCAAAGGCCTGGGCTGAGCTGTGAGTGCTGAGATGAGGTATGCTGAGCTGCTTGGGCTGTGCTACGTTGAGCTCTCTCCTTTAAGCACCAGCCAATTAAGTCAAACATCATTCATTGCAGCAGGCATGCCTCCTAGCCGACTGCAGATGTAATCAGCCACAGATGAGGTTCATGTGCCATTGACTCATGTCCACAGCAATAGAACTAGGCACCTTCACCTGGCCAGGTTGACACCTGAATCTAACTACCACAGCCTCTATTATTTAATTATTTTGTAATCCATAGTTTTTACTCATCTGTCTATACCCTGATTAAAGGACCATGAGACACAAGAGCATCATAATCACACAGTCACATTGTAAAAGCTATATAATTATACGATCATCTTCAAGAATCAAGGCTTCTGGAACACAGCTCAACAGTTTCAGGTACTTCTCTCCAGCTACTTCACTACACCATAAACTCAAAAGGGGTATCTATATAATGCATAAGAATAACCTCCAAGATAATCTCTCAACTCTTTGAAATCTCTCAGCCACTGAAACTTTATATTGTCTCAATTCTCTCTTCCCCATTTTGGTCAAAAAGCCTTTCTCAAACCCATGATGCCGGGTCCTGGCTCATACCAGGAGTCCTATCCCACATTGCCAGGGAGATTTGCATCTCTGGGTATGTCCCATATCAGGGGAAGGGCAGTGAGTTCACCTGCTGAGTTGGCTTAGAAAGAGAGACCACATCTGAGCAACAAAGGAGGTTCTCTGTGAGTGACTCTTAGGTGTAATTATATGTAGGCTTAGCTTATCTTTTGCAGGGAATAAGTTTCATAGGGGTGAGTCCCAAGATTGAGGGCTCAGCCTTTTGATTTGATTGTCCCCACTGCTTGTGAGAATATCAGGAATTCTCCAAATGGGGAAGTTGGATATTTCCTCCTTTCTCTCCAGTCCCGCAAGGGGACTTTGCAAATACTTTTTTATTCACTGCCCAAATTACCCTAGGCTATATCAGGGCATCAAACTAACCTGAACAAACCAAGAAAATCTCACACCCTGTTCAAGATTCCATGTACCTATGGTGTTCAACTAAACTGACCATGCAAGTTAAATTAGGCAATGTGTGACTCAAAATATAAATTTTGCACTAAATAAACATCTCTCCCTTTGGATTTACACAGAAGTTGGAGTTTTAAAATATGGATGATATCATCTTATATACTGTATTCTGATCTACCCCAGTCCTATCCAGGTCAGCTTCATTCATATCTCTACTCAAAGTCTGATCCCTTTTTCAACATTTTAAACAGTTCCTATATGGGGTAGTTATATACAAATAGCTCAGTATCTCAGAATGTAGAAATAACAGTTCCACTCCTGAATAGATGTGACTGCTGTAAGAGCTTACGGTCTAGGACCCTTTACAATAGGCCCCACCCTGGCAACCCACACTCTTGACTTCAATTCACCAAGTTTTTATATTATAGTTAGTGCATGATTGAGGCATGATAATATTTGTCTTTTTGTTTCTGACATTTCATTCAACATTCAGTCCTTAATGCTCATTCACCTAGCTGCATGCTTCACAACTTCATTCCTTCTTGTGGCTGCTCAGAGTCTGTGGTATGTATACACCACAGTTCCCCCTTCCATTTCTCCATGGTTGTACCCTTAGGCCACCTCCATCCATTGTAATTTGTGAACACTGCCGCCATAAACACCAGTGTGCAAATGTCCATTCATGTCCCCACACTCAGTTCCTCCAGGTATGTACTGAGCAATGGGGTTCTAGGATCCTGTGGCAACCCCACCCCTTGCCTCCTGCGGAACCTCCAGACTGCCCTCCAAGGGGCTGCACCTCTCATTTCCCTACCAACACTGAATAGGTGCATCTGTTTCTCTGTATTTTATCTAGCACTTATTTCTCTCTGTTCATTTTTAAACAGTTTTCTTCTGTGCTGTCATTTTTTAGTCTTATCTCTTTCATAATATCCTTTAACATATTAAGTAATTAAAGTGGAAAGGACAATCTCTCTTTCAATGAAGCCAAAGTACATCTCACTGTCATTTTATTCTGCACTTTTGTCAAACTTTCTTATTTATTTATTTGTATTTATAGCCCATAGTTTACATTAGGTGAATTTTTCCCATATATCACACTATTATTAATGCCAGGTATTAGTGTCTTATATTTGCTATAATTCATGATAGAACATTCTTATACTTGCTATAGTCCATCATCAACACAGGGTTTGCTTTATTAAACAGTCTTATATTTCATCTCATGAACATTCATGAGTCCCTGATTTCAGTTTTTCTGGATATATACCTCAGAGTGGGATTGCTAAATCATATGGTAATCTCTTTTATTTTTTTTTGCATGGGTAGGCACTGGGATTTGAACCCAGGTCTCCGGCATGACAGACAGGAACTCTGCCTGCTGAGCCACTATGGCCTGTCCACATATGGTAATTCTAAACTTATCTTCTAGAGGAACTGCCACACTGTCTCCAACACCAGCTGCACCATTGTACACCATCACCAGTAATGAACGAGTGCTATTTCTCCAATGCTTTTTTTTTTTTTTTTTGGCATGGGCAGGTGCCAGGAAATGAGCCTGGGTCTTCAGCATAGCAGGCAAGAACTCTGCCTGCTGAGCCACCATGGCCTGCCCTCCAACGCTTTAACTTTATGTTTTTCTAATAGCAGTCATTCTAAAAGGTGTGAAATGATATCTCATTATGGATTTTATTTGCATTTCCCTATTAACTTTTGATGCTGGGCATCTTTTCTCATGTGGTTTTTACCCATTTGTATACCTTCTTAGGAGAAATGTCAACATTTTTAGCCCTTTTTTATTTGGGTTGTTTGCTTTTTTGTTGAGTTGTAGGATTTCTTTATATATTTTGGAACTAAGCCCTTTTGGATATATGACTTATAAATATTTTCTCTCATTGAATGAGTTGTCTCTTCACTTTTGTGACAAGTCTTTTGATGCACAAAAGTTTTTAATTTTGAGGAGACCCCATTTATCGATTGTTTCTTTCATTTCTTGTGCTTTAGTTGTAAATTCTAAGAAATCATTGCCTAACACAAGATCCTTAAGATGCTTCTCTACATTTTCTTCTAGGAGTTTATAGTACCAGTTCTTATTTTTAGGTCTTTGATTTATTTTGAGTTGATTTTTGTAGATAGTATGAGGTAGATGTTCAATTTCAATCTTTTGCATATAAATATACAGTTCTCCCAGCACCTGTTGAAGAGACTATTCTTTCCCAATCGAGTGAACTTGACATCCTTGCCAAAAAAACGATTGACCATAGATGTGATTGTATGTATCTGAGCTCTAAATTCTATTCCATTGGTCAATATGTTTATATTTGTGCCAGGACCAACTGTTTTGACAGCTATAGCTTTGTAATAAACTTTTAAGTCAGAAATTGTGAGTTCTCCAACTTTGTCCTTCTTTTACAAGATGTTTTTTGTAATCACTTACCCTTCCAAATAAATTTGGAAAATGACTTTTCCATTTCTTTAAAGTAGGGTGTTGGAATTTTGATTAGGATTATGTTGAATTGTGGCTATAAATGACACCTTATCTATATTTATTCTTCCTATCCATGAATACAGAAATGCTTTCCATTTATTTAGGTTCTCATTGATTTATTTTAGCAATGTTTTGTAGTTTTCTGGGTAAAAAGTCCTTTATATCATGGGTTAAATTTATTTCTAGATATTTGATTATTTTACTTGCTAGTCTAAATAGAACTTTTTCCTTGATTTCATCCTCAGATTGCTCATTACTTGTGTATAGAAACATTACTGTTTTGTATGTTTAACTAGCCCTCTAGTAGAGCTATTTTGCTCTAATACCTTTATTGTAGATTTTTCAGGACTTTCTATATATAGGATCTTCTGCAAATAGGAAACATTTTACTTCTTCTTTTCCAGTTTGGATGACTTTCATTTCTTGTTTTTCTTTTTTTTTTTTTTTTTTGGTTTTTGGCCTAACTTCTCTGGCTAGAACTTCCAGTACCATGTGAAATAACAGTGGTGACAGTGGGCATCTTTGTCTTGTTCCAGATCTAAGTGGGAAAGCTTTTGTCATTCACCATTAAGTGGAATGTTATCTGTAGGTATTTCATACATGTCCTTTATCATATTGAGAAAATGTCCTACTATTCCCAGTGTCCTAAGAGGTTTTATTTTTTAATCAAAAAGGGGTGCTGTATTTTGCCAAATCCCTTTTTTTTTTTTTGTTTGCATGGAGATGATCACATATTTTTTCCCTAATTCTGTTAATGATGTATTACATTTAACTTTCTTATGTTGAGCCAACCTTGCATATCAGGAATAAAACCCATTTGATCGTGGTATATAATCCTTTAACATGATGTTGAATTCAGTTTGCTAGTATTTTGTTGAGAAGTTTTGCATTTATATTCATAAGGGAAATTGGTCTGTAATTTTCTTTTCTTATAGTATCTTTATCTGGCTTTGGTGTTAGGGTGATGTTGGCTTCATAGAATGAGTTAGGTGGTGTTCCTTGCCATTCAGTTTTTTGGAAGAGTTTGAGTAGGATTGGTATTAATTCTTCTTGGAATGATTGGTAGAATACACCTGTGAAGCCATCTGCTCATGTTTTTTTTCTTTCTTGAGAGGTTTTTGAAGACTGATTCAAGCTCTTTACTTGAAATTGATTTATTGAGGTTTCTGTTTTCTCTAAAAAACAGTGTAGGTTTTTTGTTTGCTTCTAAGAATTTGTGCATTTCATTTAGGTTGTCCAACATTGGCATATAACTGTTCATAATATCCTCTTATGATCCTTTTAATCTCTGTGGGGTCAGTAGTAATGTGCCCCTTCTCATTTCTGCTTTTATTTATTTACATCTTCTCTTTTTTATTTTTGTCAGTCTAGCTAAATGTTTGCCAATTTTATTGACCTTTTCAAAAACCAATATTTCGTTTTGTTAAAGATCTCTGTTGTTTTTCTACTCTCAATGTCACTTATTTCTACTCTTGTCTTAGTTATTTCTTTCCTTTTCCTTGTTTTGGGTTTAGTTTCCTGTTCTTTCTCTAGTGCCTGCAAGTGTTCAGTTATGTCTTTCATTTTAGCCCTTTCTTCTTTTTAGTGTAAGTTTTTAGGGCTATAAATTTCCCACTCAGGACTGCCTTTGCATAATCCATGTTTTGATATGCTGTATTCTCATTTGCATTTGCATTTGTAACAGGATATTTAATGATTTCCCTTGCAATTTTTTCATTGATCCACTGATCGTTTAGGAATGTGTTATTTAACTTTTAGGTATTTGTGGATTTTCCAGTTCTCCACCTGTTATTGATTTCCAGCTTCATTCTATTATAGATAGTCATAGGATGCTTAGTATAAATTCAGTCTTTCTAAGTTTATTGGGACTTGTTTTTTGACCCAACGTATGGTGTATCATGGAGTATGATCCATGTGCACTTGAGGAATAGTTATATTCTGCTGTTTTGGGTGCAATGTTCTTCTATGTCTATTAGATTTAGTTCTTTTATTGTATTACTCAAGTCTCTCTTTCATTGTTGCCCTTCTGTCTAGATCTTCTACTAGTAATGACAGTGGTGTATTGAAATCTCCAACAGTCATTGTGGAGGTGTATTTCTCCCCTTAGTTTGCTTGTGTTTGCTCATGTATTTGGAGGCACTTGCTTAGGTGCATAAATATTTATGATTATTATTTCTCCTTTTTTATTAATATGTAGTGTGAATCCTTGTCTCTTATAACTGCTCTTGAAAAAGTCTAATTTGTCTGATACTAGTATAGCTGCCTCAGCTCTTTTTTTTGGTCACTATTTGCATGGAGTATGTTTTTATATCCTTTCATTTTCAACAGTTCTGTTCCTTTGACTCTAAGATGAGTCTCTTGTAAACAATGCATCATTGAGACACGTTCTTAAAATCCATCCTGTCAATCTGTGTCTTTTGGTTGGTAAGTTTAATCCATCAACATTCAGTCTTAAAATTGTAAAGGCAGTACTTACTTCAGCCATTTTGTCCGTTGGATTTATAAGTTATATCTTTCTTTTGTCTCTCTTTTCCTTTATTGCAATCTCCTTTTCTGTGTAGTTGATCTTTCGTGAAGTATCTGACTGATCCCCCTTTCATTTATGTGTCTGCATATATTTTAAATATTTTCCATGTGGTTACCCTGGGGTTATTTTTAGACAACCTATGTAACCTACTATGTCTATAATCTACTAATTTGAAAAGTCACCAACTGAGCTTCAATAGCATGCGTGTTCCCTGCTCCCAGATCCCTCTGTTCCCCATCTTTATGTTGTTTTTGCTTTTACCCTTTAATTACCCTTGCTGATGATCCTCATTTCTTCTCACTACTCCAGATCAGTCCCTCCTGTCTTTTCCTTTCAACCTGCAGAACTCCCTTTGATAATTCTCATAGAAAAGATTTTTTGTCGACAGATTCTCTCAGTTTCTGTTTATCTGTGAATATTTCAAAATTTCCCTTATTTTTGAAGGACAGTTTTGCCAGATAAAGCATTTTTGGCTAGCAGTTTCTCTTTCAGTACCTTAAATATATCATACCACTACCTTCTCATCTCCAGGTTTTCTAATGAGGAGTTAGTACTTAGTCATACTAAGGATCCCTATTATGTGATGCATTACTTTTCTCTTGCTGCTTTCATTATTCTCTCTTGGTCTTTGGCATTTGGCATTCTGATTAGTTTGCACCTCAGCATAGGCCTATTAGGATTTATTTTATTTGGAGTATGGGCTTCTTGGACATGTATAATTATGTCTTTCACAAGAGTTGAGAGATTTTGGGCCATTATTTCCTCAAATATTCTTTCTGCCCCTTTCTGTTCTCTTTTCATTCTGGGGCATGCATGACACATATCTTTGTACAATTCATGGTGTCTTTTAACTCCCTGAGACATTGCTCAATTTTTTCTATCTTTTTCTCTATCTGTTCTTCTGGCTGTATTATTTCTATTGTACTATCTTCTAGTTTGCTGATTGTTTCTTCTTCCTGTTCAAATATGTTGTTGTATGCCTCTGATGTATTTTAAATCTCTACTATTGTGACTTTCATCCTCATAATTTCTGTTATATTTCCTTTTATACTTTCAAATTCTTTTTATTTTTCTTTTTGTTGTTTTTTGTTTTTTATCTCTTTTTTTGGCATGGGCAGGCTCTGCAAATTGTTCTTTATGCTAACACAATATATTCTTAATATCCTTTAAATGTTAATCCATATTTTCCTTCATCTCCTTGAATTGAAAGGAAATTTGTTTGAATTTCTGTGATTAGTTGTTCCAAATTCTATGTCTTCCCTGAAGTTTTAATCTGTTCCCTTGACTGAACCATACCTTCCTGTTTTAGGATAGATTGTAAATTTTTGCTGAAGTCTTAGCATCTGATTTTCTTGATGAGTCAACTCAGAAGATCCATCTCTCCATCTTGGCTAGGGTTTTATTTTTATTGATTTTGTGTTAAGCCTCTTCTTCTAGAACTTTCAAATAGTCTGTGGTTAACTATTCAGATTTTTCTCAACTCTTCATCTGATTTTTACTCTGCATATGAGGCAAAATTTTTAAGATTGTGTTTTTGTGCAATGCTTAACCTCTAAGAGAAAGCTTCCTTTCCTCTGTTCCTTCTCCAGGTATCTTGATCTACTCTGTTTTTGTGCAGAATTTTCTCCCCAGCTCCTAAGATTTGTTTAAATTTCTTCCCCCACTCATTGTCCCCTTTTCTTTCACTTTTCAGGTCTCAGACCTACTCTGTCTTACAGTAGTTCAGTCTAACCACCACTCCTGTTCCTTTGTCAGGCTTTTTAGTCTCCAGTTTCTTCTCCGTTAGGGTATCCCGCCCCCCAGAAAGCCAGATGTAGTCAATCCAGAAAGGTGGACACTCCAGAAAAGTCCATTTTGCATTTAGGTGGTCAGCCAACAGGAACTGGGTTGAGTGGGTGCATCTCTTGCTGATAATTCTACTCTGGTCTCCTCTTTCAACGCCTGTGCCCTCTGGGAACCTTTCAATGCAATACTACTCAGCAGCACTTTTTCAGCCCTGGTTCTCTGTATATTTGGGTCCCTGAACCTAGATATGCATGAGTTCTAACCTGCTTCTGTGAGTGGCTCTATGATTGGTGTTCACAGTGAGATGGACCCTGGCCACTGCTTCTGGGTGACTCCCAAGCTGCAAGGGACGGAGTGAATGGGAGGGGAACAGACCAGCATGTCTGGGATGAATATTTCTTAACTGATACTTTTTTACTTTGAGTCAGCATTTATTGAGTTCTACTCTAGTCTCTACCATACTCTACAATTCTAAACAAGTAGGATTTGTCCTTTTTTTTGCAGAATCTCTAAGAAGGCTTTTTCAGGGATGTCTTATGTCACTGTTGTTGAATCCTCTGTCCATCTTTCATTTATTTTCTATCGTCCAGTATGATTTAATTCCACATTTGCCATGGCCATTGCCTGACCTCTCTGCAGTATTCACCCACCTTCAAGTACCATCATGTTTATATATGAGCCATTTTTCTGTTTTCTCAACTCTCACTATTATAGTTATATTTTGTGAGTATTTCCAAACCTGATATACAACCCCAAAAAGCAATAGGCAATACAAGTAATCTAGAAAAATAGATTGTGTCTTGTTTACTCCAAAGTTTTCAAATCATTAATTCTCTTTGGAAGAAACTATTAATATCATATTAATAACAGTCTATTAGTATCTATCATCTCAGTACAACAGAATATCTTCTTGGAATACAAAATTGGAGGTGAACACTCGTACAATGAAGAGGATTTTTGAGGAACAAAACAGTAAAAGCTTCCAGTATAAATCATAATTTCTGTTTCTGCAAGACCATAATAACTATCAAAGCTTATAGGAATAAGATTTTTTTTAGTGCACTAGAATGACAGACAGATGGTACATACTCTCTCTCTCTCTCTCTCTCTCTTGCTCGCTCTCTCACGACCACAAAAGAAAGTACAACACACTGGCACTTACAACACTGAATTGCAGAAGGATGTTTGATTTTTATTGTTTTTAGTTAAACAAAATTAATTTACTTTAGCTGGTAAAGAGGCAGAACTGTCAAGTGAATAACTTTCTTTAAGGATTAATGGGAATTTAAGAATCTAAAGTACATATAGCTTTGAAGAAGAGAAGATACATTGTAAGAGACTAAAAGAGAAAAGTAACTTTTTTTTAGGTTGAAGTTATTAAATCATTGCATCATAATTTTGAAAATACACTGTAAAACCCAAATTTATACCAAATTTACACTATTGTGACAATGAAATTTCATGTGTTGAATAACACAGTACTGATATTTGCAAACAAATAATTCATAAATAAATTGAAGAAGCTATGAGAAACTGAAAAGGGTACTATATAGTTGGATGAAAAGGTGCTCTCATACATTCTTTTGTCTTCCCACCTCTCAATTTTGTAAGAATTTATAGAATTTAAATAAGTCTATATTTAAGATGAATTGAGATGATTCATATACCCTCTAAAAAAATTTCAGGACCTCTTTTCACATAGACTATTTCTATAAAATACTAACCAAAATAAATGTTAGGTAAGATTACAAAAAAATGCATCAAATATTCAACAAAGCAGAAAACATAAAAGCCATATTTTCCTTCCATGATATAAAAAATAAATTTTAACAGAAAAGGTAAAACTTCTAGTATTCAAATACTTGGAAAATAAAATTCACTTTTTGTAATTTGGGTATAAAGGACATCAAAGTTGTATGAAAAATGTAGTACGAAAAATATGGTGTGTAGAGAGAAGGTATAGGAAAAGTATATGTGCATGCTATTGATATTGAGATCAAAACAACTGATTGTTATGTAATTAGGATGCTAAATTTCAACCTTAACAGAAGTAGGGACAAAAAAGGCTTAAGACTTCCAGTGGCCAAATAACAAAATGGCAGAAGAAAGCCCTATATCACCAGTAGTAACTATAAAGGTATATGGGTTAAATTCTCCAGTCAAAAGGCAGAGATTGGCAGAATGGATAAAAAAGTAGACTCAACTATATGCTCTCTGCAAGAGGCTCACCTTAAAGTCAAAGATATGAGTATGTTAAGGATGAAAGGATGGAAAAATATGTACCATGTAAGTAGAAGCCCAAAGAGAGATGGGGGTGGCTATAATGATCTCTGATAAAAAAGCCTCTAAGTCAAAATCAGTCATGAGGGACAAAAATGTTTTTTATATACTGATAAAGGAGACAATTTAACAGGAAGATATAACAATTCTAAATATATATGCACATAAGAGCAGAGACCCAAGGTATTTGAAACAAATATTGGCAAATTTGAAGAGAGAAATTGATAGTTCTACATTAATCGTAGGGCATATTAACACACAACTCTCAATAATGGATAGAACATCTAGTTAGAAGAGCAATAAGAAATACAGGATTGTGATGATTCACTAAACCAACTAGACCTAAAACAAATATAGGACACAGCACCCAGTGAAAATATAATGCACATTTTTCTCAAGTGCATATGGGTCGTTCTCCAGGATAGACCACATGTTGATTACCAAAAACGTCTTGATAGATGTGCTGGTTTGAAACAGTTCTATACCCCAGAAAACCCATGTCCTTTAATGTTGTTTCAATATTATAGAGTGGAAACTTTAATTATACTGTTTCCATAGAGATTGGCCTACTCAACTGTGGGCATAACCTTTTGATTAGATCATTTCCATGGAGAAGTGATGTGCCCAATTATGGTGTGGCCTTTTGATTAGATGGAGAGGTAGCTCTGCCAACTCAAGGTGGGTCTTGATTAGTTTACTGGAGTCCTTTAAAAGGGGAGACATTTTGGAGAAAATAGCGTTTCTTCAGAGGCCACAGAGATGCAGACATTTGGAGATATTTGGAGTGCTGACAGGGAGAGCAGGTGCCTAGTCACTGACATTTAGAGATGCTGAGCAGATGTTGCCATGTGCCTTCCCATGATATACTAAGCAAGACAGAACACATAGTTGTGTCCCAGAAGAGCTAAGTGAAAGCCAACAGATGCTTATAGAAGAAACCCCTGGCATCAGAAGCTAAAGGCAACAGAACAAGGAACAAGGACCATCAGATGCCAACCACATTGTTTCCCATGCAGCAGACATCAGCTTTTCTTGAATCAAGGTATCTTTCTCTGGATGATTTATTTATAAAGCATTTTTATTGCCTCAGAAGTGTAAACTTTTCACTTAATAAATTCCCTTTTTAAAAGCTATTTTGGATATATTGCATTTTGGCACCTTTAGCAAACAAAACAATAAATTCAAAGATAATGAAATCATACAACATGTATTTCTGATCCCAAGAGAATGAAACTAGAATTCAAAAACAGAGGAAGAAATGGAAAATTCACAAATATGTGTGAATTAAACAACATAGCCTTAAACAATCAATGGGTTAAAGAGGAAATTAGAAGTGAAATTAGATAATATCTTGAGGGGAAAAGGAAAATATAACACACCAAAACTATGGGATGCAGTAAAGGAAATACTAAGAGGGAAATTTATAGCTTTAAATGCTTACATTAAACAAGAAAAAAGATACTTCAAATAAGAGACCTAATCTCCAAACTGGGAGAAATAGAAATAGAAGAGAAAACTAAACTCAAAGTAAGCAGAAGGAAGGAAATTACAAAGATCAGAATAAAGTTAAATAATTAAAAAACAATACAGAGAACCAACACCACCAAAAGTTGATAAGTTGATTCTTTGAAAGATGAATAAAATTGACACACCTTTAGCAAGACTGACAAAGAAAAACATAGAGAGGATGAAAATAATGAAAATTGGAATTGAGAAGGGGGGCATTACTCATGACCCCACCAAAATAAAAAGGACTCTCAGAGGATACTATGAACAACTATATGCCAATAAATTAGATAAACAAGATTAAATGGAAACATTCTTAGAAACACATAAACTATCTCAATAACTTGTTGGAATACAAAAGCACAACAAACCAATCATCAGTTATGAGATTGAATCCTTTATCAAAACCTCCCAACAAGGAAAATCCCATGACTAGATGGCTTCATATGAGAATTCTACTAAACAGTCCAAGAAGACTTAGCTTTAATTTTCCAAACTCAAAGAAATTGAAGAGGAGGAAACACTCCACAACTCATTCCAGGAGGCCAGCATCACCCTCATACTAATGCTGGATAAAGATACCACAAGTAAAGAAAACCGCAGACCAGTATCTTATGAATATAGATGCAAAAGCCTTCAAAAAATACTAATAAAGTGAATCTGACAACATATTAAAGGAATTATACACCATTTCCAAGTAGGATTTATCCCTGTGCAAGGATAGCACAACAAAAAATTCAATTAATGTAACACACCACATAAACAAATCAAGGGAAAAAAACATGATCATCTCAATTGAGGCAGATAATGCTTCTGACAAAATATAGCACTGTGATTTTTGTTTGTTTGTTTTTTGATAAAAAGAAAACACTTTGAACCCTAGGAATAGAAGGCAATGTCCTCAACATGATAAATGGAATATATGAAAAGTCCACAGCTAACATCCTACTTATTGGTGAAAGGCTGAAATATGTGAAACAAGACAAAGATGCCCACTGCTACCACTGATATTCAGCATTGTACTGGAAGTTCTTGCCAGAGCAACTAGGCAAGAAAGAAAGAAACAGCATTCACATTGGAAAGGAAGAAGTAAAACTTTCCCTATGGGTTGATGATATGATCCTATAAACTGAAAATCCCAAAAAGTTCACAGCAAAATTCCAAGAGCTAAAAAATGAATTCAGCATAGTGGTGGGGTATAAGAACACCACCTAAAATTCATTATGTTTCTACATACAAACAATCAAAAGAATAAATTAAAACAAATATTCCATTTACTATAGCAAATGTCAAGGAATAAATCTAGCCAATCATTAAATGATTTTGTACGTAGAAAACTACAAAACATTACTTACTAAAAGTAATCAAAGAAGACCTAAGTAAGTGGAAGGATATTCTGTGTTCATTGATTGGAAGACTAAATGTTGTTGACATGTCAGTACTACTGGAAGCAATATATAGATTCAGTGCATTCTCAATCAACGTTTCAACAATCTTCTCTGCAGAGATGGAAAAGCCAACCATTAAATTTGCATGGGAGAGTAATGGGCCCTGAATAGTTAAAGTCATCTTGAAAAAAATGAAGTTGGAGGACATATATTTCTGAAACCTAAAACTTGTTATAAAACCAAAATTGTCAAAACAGTATATGACTGTAATGAGGATAGACATAAAGACCCACGTTCTAGAGTTGACAGCTCAGAAATCAACCCTCATATTTATGGACAGTTGAGTTTTGACAAGGTGGCAAAGACCACTCAGTTGAGAAAGAATAGTCTTTTCAACAATTGGTGTGAAAAAACTAGTTCTCCATTTGCAAAGAAAGAAGGCCCTCATACCGTATGTAAAAATCAACTCAAAATTAATCAAAGGCCTTTATAGAGAAGTACTATCAAACTCCTATAATTAAATGTGAGGACACATCTTCAGGACCTCGTGTTAGGCAATGGCTTCTTAGACTTTATACCCAAAGCACAAGCCACAAGAGCAAAAACAGACAAATGGGGCCTTATAAAAGTTAAAAACTTTTTTTCCTTAAAGGACTTTGTCATGAAAGTAAAATGACAGCCCACACAACGGGAGAAAACATTTGGAAGTGACATTGCCAATTAAGGTTTAATATCCAGAATATATAAAGAAGTCCTTCAACTACAACCAAAAGAAAAACAACCCAATTTAAAAATGGGCAAAAGATTTGAATTAGGCATATAGATACAAATTGTGAGAAAGCAAATGAAAAGATGCTGACCATCATGAGCCGTCAGTGAAATATAAATTAAAATCAGTGAGATACCATTTCACACCTATTGGAATGGCTACTCTTTAAAAAAAAAAGGAAAAAAACAATGTTAGAAAGGATGTGGAGACATAAGAACACTAAATTACTGCTAGTAGCAATGTAAAATAGTGCAGCCGCTGTGGAAGACCATTTGGTGGTTCTACAAAAAGCTGAATGTGGAGCTATGAAATGCCTGGGTAATCTCACTGCTAGGTACAACCCAAAATAATTGAAGGCAGGGACTCAAACAGAAATTTGCACACCAATGTTCACAGCAGCATTGCTTACAGTTGCCAAAGGTAAAAGCAACCGAAGTGTCACTGTCCATCAGCTGATGAATGGATTAACTGAATATACATACAATGGAATATTATTCTGTGTAGTAAAAAGGAATGAAGTCCTGATACAGGCAACAACACGGATGGGCCTTGAAGATATTATTTTGAGTGAAATAAGTCAGACACAAAAGGACAAATATTGTGTGAGCTCATTGATTTGAAACAATTAGAATAAACAAACTCATAAAATCAGAATCTAGGCAGGGGATGGGGTGGGGATAGGGAATAAGAAGTTTAAGCTAAGATGTACAGGATTCCTATTTGCAATGATAGAATTATTTTGGTGATGGGTGTTTGTGATGGTAACACAAAATTATAAATACAATTTACACCACTGAAATAGGTATCTGAATATGACTAACGGGGAAATGTTAGATTGTATATATTGTAACACAATAAAAGTTTTTAAAAAGTATCCATGGATCTACACTACACAGAGCAGTAAGTTCAACCATGGATTTTAATTAATATTATAATTATAAAAATGTGCTATCATCAATTGTAACAATGTTCCACACATAGTGAGGTCTTGATGATGGGGAATCCTGTATTTTATACATAATTTTACTGCAAACCCACAACTTCTCTAATAAAAATTTGTCCTTGTAAAGTATTTAACAATTATCAGAAGGGTGAACAATACACATCCAAATTTCAGTTAATTACTAAATTTATACTTGGCAGCAAATCACACCCCTTAATTATTTTATTTAAAATAAGAGTAATCTATTTGATATTATTAAGCCATAACTAAATTGCATCATATATCTAAATGCATAAACTAAAAAACAGAACTTCTAGAAATTGTATAAGCTGAAAGAACTTTTAAGGTATATGGTATAAACACTAGCACAACCACTAAAAATATATAAGCTAATGCTAGAGATAAACTGAAATTGTGACTAATTCTGAATTAATAAAAAGTGAGGCAGGAAAAGAGGAAAGCAGGAACAAGGAACATGTGGAACACATATTCCATATTTTTTAAAAATATAAAAATTTGTTTATTTTTAGTCTTTCCAAATTGTTTACCATGTTTACCAAGGATGGTAAACAATTTAGAAAGTATAATAGTTTACAGTATCATTTGTGATTTGTTGATTAGTTTATGGTAGAATTATATTTATTTTAAAAACACCATGAAATGTTAACATGTTAAAGTTTTTATCCACAGGAAGTTACTGGATAAATGTACATATTTCTAATTTAGTATATTTGGAAAGACATTTTTAAAACTGCAGGTTAATAGTATTAAACATTATATTTAATACTAAATATTAAATAAAACTATAATCATTAAATTAAATTAAATTATTATCATACCCTTGCACATATTAAAATTGCAATGTAAATTGTATTTGCATTAAAATGAAGAATTGTGCCTTATAAATCAAATGAAAACAATGATCCCATTTTACTCGTTTAGGCATTTTGGATCTGTTCATACAAGCACTTGCAGTATTTGTGCACACACAGAAGGGTCAAATACCAAACAGATTTGGCAAATAAATTGTAATTGAGAGGGTAAGCTAACAAAATCATATTATTGATCACTGGATAGAAGAAATATGTGTTTTCTTCCTCTTCTTACTCCTCCTTCTCTTCCTCTTCTTCTTCCTCCTCCTCTTCCTCTTTTCCTCCTTCTCTTACTTCTACTCCTTCTCCTCCTTCTTCTTTCTCTTCTTCCTTATCTTCTTCCTTCTCTTTTACTCTTTTTCTTTATTGTGAATTGTGGATTTATTATGGTTACATTCCCGATACCATTTTCTCCCAAATACACTAGTTTGTGTTAATTATGATGATACCATTTTCCTTAGGGGCAACTGGTTTAGGAATAGACTTATGAATAAATACTGGCCATTGAGATACAAAAGGAAGCCTTTTGGCAAGAAAAGCTACTTGCTTCTAAGAGGACAATTTTAAAAAGTAACACCATTACTTCCTCTGGATATTGACTTGTTTTGACTATAATTTCCCAACGTTTTTCACCTATCTTGCTTCTAGTCTAAGCATAAAAAAGAATACAGGGATGGTACATGACAAGATAATCACAGAAAATCTGAGCCATTACATACTGTGACGTCTTATACTTTGAGCCTGCCTTGTCCCTTCTTGCTGTGTGACAGAGTGAACTCTCTAAATTTTAAGCTACTTTGAATGTTACTTGCAGCTGAAAGTATCCTAAAGAATACGAATTCTATTTATTTTGTATTTCCTACTTTGAAAAGTTTTTGTTTTTATCATTTTAACATGTATGAAATGTTGGTCATAAACAGGCCCCAGCAATACCAACATTTAAAAATGGGATGTCAAAGTATTTTCCTTTAACCTAGGCCAACTTCAGAAATTTTGGAGCATTCCTTCAGGTCTGCAGCATAATGCAGAGAAGTGGGAAAAATCTAACTTGTCATTTTCTGATCTTCTACACAATTTGACTTTTCCCTTAATCAGATTATAGAATCAAAAAATTAAAATAGGAATAAATAAGTGGTAAACGCATTAATCTGAGAATGGGATGAACCTGCCCATGGTGAATTAGAGTACTGACCCACGTGTGGTTGTGCTGGAAATGTTCTGCAAGTGCAGGTGGACAGGGAGGTCTCTACATCACACACACACACACACACACACATGCGCGCGCGCGCACACACACACGCACACACACGCACACACGCACACGCACACACGCACACACACGCACACACACACGCACACTCCACCTATAATCTGAAAAAAAAGGTTTAAAGGAAACAAACTAGCACATAATTCTGGAAATCTTAATTTCTTAGAGGTGGGGTTCCCTTGAAACTTTTTAATGTAGGAGAGGACTGAGTAGGGAGGTAGTTTTTTCCTAATAAATTTGACATTGCTGATAAAATATTTCAGCCACCAGACAGCACTCGTCTCGCAAAAGATATAGCATTCGTTCTAGTTTTATTACCTGATAAGTATTTGTATTTGTAAAGGATCATTGCACGCATTTTGGGAAAATTCCATTATCATTCAATTTAATAAAACATTGTATTATGCTAGTATTTATATTGTGTTCTTGTGCATATGCAATATAATGTTATAATAATGTAAAATCAAATTTATCACTGTGATTTTATTTGCATGAGAAATCTTTTTAAATGAATTATCATTCATGTTCATTTATGGCTACTTATTATCTATCAAGATTTTGGACTTTGAATTTATTTAAACAACATAATTACATGGAACCTAGAACAGGGAATGAGATCTTGTTATTCTGTATAGGTTAATGTAATACTCAGATACATTCCAGAGTAATGTGGGCAGAAAATAAGAAAGTATCTGCAAGCCCCTTTGAGGGACTGGGGGAAAATGAGGAACAAGTAAACTTCCATACCCGGGGAATTCTTGTTATTTTCTCAAGCATTAGGGATTCCCAACTGAATAAGTCAAACCATTGATCTTGAGACTTGCTGTTCTTGAGAAATAAGTTAGGAAACTTATTTCTGTCATGGCAAAGTTAAGCTTGTTTGTAGTTATGACTAAGACTTACCCCCAGAGAACCTCTTTTGTTGCTCAGATGTGGCCTCTCTCTTTAAGTCAACTGCAAATAAATGCACTGCCTGCCCTGCTGCATGGGACATGGCTCCGAGGGGTGTAAGCCTCCCTAGCAATGTGGGACATGACTGCCAGGGATGAGCCTGTCCCTGGCATTGTGGGATGGAGAATGCCTTCTTGGCCAAAAGGGGAATAAGAAAGAGACCAAAATAAAGTTGCATGGCTAAGAGATTTCAAACAGGGTTGAGAGATCATTCTGGAGGTTATTCTTTGTAAGCTTCAGCCAGTTATTGCAAATTACCAGAGGATGGCACCCTCCAAACAACGGTATTCCTGAAAATCCTGGGCGGTGCTCTAGGCTCTATCTGAGTCTCTACATAAGTTTTTCTTAGTTTATTTTTCCCTGAAAATTGAGAGGAAAATCAGATGAGAGGGAGGAGGTATAACTGAGAAGTTAGGATGTAACAAATGACTGTGACTATAGGCTCATTATATAGATCCTTTTTTTTAATGTCTAGTGTTTCAGAAAAGCCAAAAGGAAATACCTGAAGTTGTTGAACTGTAATCTAGTAGCACTCATCTTTGATAATGATTGTAAAACTATATATATATATATATATATACATATATATATATATATATGTCGGTTGCCAGTATTGTATCTACTTCTGAATATTTTGTTCTGTTCCACTGAAATATATATATATATATGACAATATTACATATGTATATGACAATATTATACTGTCCTATTTAGCCTACTTCTATTGTAAGCCTTAAAATTGGGTAGAATCCAATACCAGTGGTCAATCAGAGACTGGAGAAAGGGGTATGAGATGTTTGGGGTATTCTTTTTTTCTACTTATTTCTTTTTCTGGAGTAATACAAATGTTCAAAAAATTGTCATGGTGATGGATGCACAACTATATGATGATGCTGTGAACCATTGATTGTATACTTTGAATGGACAGTGCGGTGTGTAAATATATCTCAATAAAATTACATTTAAAAGATTATGAGCTTTTTCTTACTACTGTATATGATGTTTGTTGGTTGTGTATTCATTCATTTATTTACTCCTTTAGTCATTTTTTCAGTGAAAAATATTCATTTTATTCCATTAGAAACTCACATGTCCAAGGCATTGTAAAAAGACATAATGATGAATAAGATTCACCTGGGTTGTTTTCACGTTTTCCCCATCATAGGCAACACTAAAATGAATATTTTCTTATTAATGTCTGTATTAGGGTTTGCTAGAGAAACAGAAACAAAAGGAGATATCTATAAATAGCATGAGAGTTTATAAAATTTTCTCATGTGACTGTGGAGATGCACACGTCCAAATTCCATAGGGCAGGGTGCAAGCTGGGAACTCCTAAGAAGGTTTTAAAGTCTTCCACTGATTGGATGCAATATCCCCCATTGTTGTCAGCAATCTCCTCAGTTGATTGTGGGTGTAATCCATCATAGATGCAATCAACTTACTGATTATTTAAGTCCATGAAATACCCTCACAGTAACATGCAGGCCAGTGCTTGCTTGAACAGACAACTGGACACTAAAACTGGGGCAAGTTAACACATGAACTCAACCATCACACCTTCCTTTCCTATGAATTTTCCTATTAATTCTGTGTTTATGTTCTTAGTTTCTTGAAAATCTTCCAAGTACCTACCAAATTGAACCACCTTTAACAATCTAAGCATGTTTCAATGTCACCCAAATTTTCCAGCATTGAGTATTCGTAAGATAAAAACCACACACATGTTTTTGTTAATTTAGCAAATCAGTGGAAGAGATATGAAAAGGCTATCATTGTTTAAGCATGTTCTTTTGGCCAGGAACTGTGTTAGGTGGTTTACTTAATCTAGGTCATATAGCTGATCTTTTATCCATATGTTCACCTACAGTGCTAGGTCTGGTATTTATTTATTACATTTTACAATATGATTAAAGGGACCTTTCTTCCCTCATACTTAGATTCTTGTTTGTTTACTTTTTAAAAATAAAACAAAATTTCCTTTATCTCCTTACAAAAAACAAAACAAAACAACAAACGTTTAAAAATACATGTATGTTTTGGATGGGATTGTTCTTTAGTTCTGCATTTTCAAACAAAAATAGTTAATTTAAAGAAATCTACTAAAATAAAATGTTACACTAATAAGCTTAACAAAAAAAAAAACCGAATGACAGATATTTGGTAAAATTTATCCACTATTTACAAGACAAATTCATCTCAAAATAAAAATATAAATATTTTTAAAGTGATAAAGTTCATCTGTAGTAATTCATGAATCATGAACTCATGAGTCAATTTTTTAGTTGGAAAAAAAATCCTAGGCATTCCTTTTGGAAGTAGACACATAAATTTCTACTCATATTCATATTTAATACTTTTGAAATTTTCAATTGTACAAATCAAACATGGAAAAATAATAAGGATAAATGTTAAAATGAAGATTCAAATAGTTTATTGTATCAAATTAATATAAAACAATAAGCTAAAATATATTGGTATTAGCAAGAATTTTAATATATCAGGACTGTTCATAAGATACATATTCCAAAACAAGCAATCTGCTAGAAAATGTAAGATATTTTACAGAAATATAAAGTACATAAAAGTAGCCTCAATGAGAGATATGTGACAACTATAAAAAGGCAATTGTAAAATGAAATTGCAGGTTGTAAAAGAGCTCGCTAAGTGAAGAAGGCATGTTTTTTAATGTAACAACCAGTGTATAACACCTTTGAATTTTGTCTGAAATCCTTTATAAAAATGAGGCGAAGAACACTTACATAATGCATGTAATTATGATTATCAATTCAAACCTAGTTCTGTTTTCTTAAAGAATTTTTTAAAGGATTTTTATTATTCACAAGTTAGACATCCATTTAGATCTTTCTTGATCTAAATCTTTGACATTTTCCTTTCTTTATTCTTCTATTGTTTTTCTGCTTTTTTATTGTAGTTTTTATTGCTTACAATGACTGTCCTAATTATTGTATTGTATATTTTTCTTTTGTAAAAGTACACTGCCTTCTCTAGTTTAATAATGCCTGTGCCCTCTTTGTTTCTTTAGAATAGATTTCAGAGTACCTCTAAAGTCTTTTTGTGCATGGTGTAGACAATCCATTGAAAAGTTTAGTGCTGATCCATTCTTCAATTGTTATTCTTTTGAGCTACACAATGTTTTCTTGTTTCCAAGTTGATATTTGCTTTTAAGTTTGAATTTGCACAGATGTCCTTGGATATAACCTCTTATTCTTTAATGTTTTCATTTGTTTGTATCAGGTGATTCTGAAGCTCCTGTGCTTCAGTAGTAGTAAGCTCTTGATATTTTGGAAATCCCTTATTAATCTTCACCAGATTTTCTTAAGCCTTGCTTCTAATCCAGGCAGCAGCCCAGTCGGCAGGGAATTCAAGCCGCTGCCGAGCACATCACTCAGGCTACAGCTATGGTACCTACAAATGACTTATTCACCAGTGGGTTCAACAGGGGACAGTTGGACAACCCACTGCAAAATTAAGCCCCTAGCTAAAGAGTGGGTCATAAATAATTCATTAATCGGATATGCTTTAAAAATTTATGCAAGTTAAAATTCAAGAATATTTGAATAATAATACCAGCTGAGAAAACACAGTGACAATTGTTTTGTGAAAAAAAGAAAAGCCAAACTCACATAAAGAAGAAAAATAAGAAAGAGATAGAAAGAATAAGATGAAAATGTAATATTTAGAGAAGCCTAACACATTTGACAGGTGGGAACAGAATGCACAACTAATAACTGCATGCAAAATCAGTTTTCAGATCTGATAAACATAAAAAATAGAAATCTCAGATATGAAAAATAAACATTGCTTTGAATGCAGGAATGGTGCCAGAAGAATACTAGTATACCGATTAAGAAAATAATATGTTTCTGGAATGTGACCAAAATAAGACACCCTGACCCAAATGGCTTTGAAGAAGAGATAGGAGATGGCCGTGCAGCCTTCACATCATCACAGCATTCTTACAATATAATTCTGGATAACATATTTTTCAAGAAAATAACCAAAAATCTCTGGGTAGCATATGAAAGTATACTAACAATGAACTCCAATTAGAAGATGTTATTTAACTTCCTCAAAATCATTATCCTTTTTATCTTAATAATTTGCTGTTCTCAGCCCAGATGTTTCCTCAGAATTTGAATGGAACAGGAAAAGAAGAATAAAATGAACCCACTTTCATAGAGGTCAGATTAATAATTGTAAAAATAAATGAGTGAACAAACACATAAATTAAAAAAAAAACACCCTAAACTACAGGTAATATTGTAGGACATAAATACACGTAGAATATGTACTCTTCGTTTTAAGAAAAGTGTTTAATTATATTTCTAGTTATACCATCATTGCCTAAACATACATAGACCGCTTCTACTACTCTGTGTTTGTTCTCTCTAGGATTTTTAAACGTAATGACTTATTCTGATCTCTGTAAGGTTCTTCACGGAGTGTCTGAGACAAGAGTCTCTAGGAATGGTGGCAATGCCGGTTGTCCTTGCCCTGATGAAAGTATTTTGTCACAATCTGTTTTACTCACTAGATAATAAAGTTTATGCCAAACAGATAATACAGAATAAAAATGACCTTTTGTTGCATGGTAGCACACCATCTGGAACAAGCGATATCCGAATTAATTTGTAGAGCATGGTTTTGTAGGTTTTGTAGAGCACGGCTTTTATTTATGTTCTCCGTGTTCAGTGCATACTCAGCGATTGAAAGCTTACTCGAAGCATTTAATTAATAGGTTGCTACATGTGGCACCCATTCAATTCCTGAGCATCATTTGAGATGGTGGCAAATCAATCTGCAGTGATGCAGGAAGTAGAATTTAGATGTGTGGGATATGTGCCCTAGGGTGCGTGGTGCCCGATATACTCAGAATTATACAGGCACCCAACTACCATTTATGGAATGCCCTCCTAGCAAGGGATCAGATGCAAGAAAGCAGCCAACCATCATAATATGGTGCCAGCCAAAGCCTTGTGGGAGGGAAGTGTTTTATCCACGTTGATATGATTTCTGGGGCCCAGAGGAACGTCCCCTGCATTTCACACGTCACATCAACCTGCCTGTTGACGCCTGGCATCTCATCATTAAGAGCTGTGGTACTCTGGAGGTAAACCTGATTGAAAATGACTTGATATTTTAATTTCCTTTCCCTGACTAATCTTTGGCTCACAACACAATTTCCATCATGTCCAATTCAGAACTTGCTTCTGGTTTTGATTATGCTCCTCTCATGTGGGTGCTCTCAGTTTATATTGTCTTTTCCTACTGACTTATTTTGGCTTCTCTACCATACATGGGTGGAGAATCTCCTTATCTTTGCTCCTGCTTTTCCTCACAAAATTGGCCCTCTAGATACAAATGATGGTTAATACGTATTAATCTCTAATATTCACAAAAAACAAAACAAAAGAAGGACTCATACTCATTCCCCAAAATGACTTGGTTTAGTGTTAAGAATCAAGTTTAATCATTTAAAAATGTTTCAACATATTATCAGATTCTGATAAAATGTCTGGTTTTTATTCCATTGATATGGTCTCTTATACCTCATTTTAAACAAGACGTGAGATTTGCAATGCCTTTAAAAGAAAACAAATACTTTAAAGCACAGAGTTTTAGCACAATTGGGTTGAAATTTTTTGAACATTTAGTGTCAAAATAACACTGACTTGTCAGACCAGATCCAGACTTGTTTGGATTTAATGATTCTTATTAGATTCTCCGTTAAAGGTTTTAAAGTTGTTATGTATCGTGTACCTCCAGTGTGAGTGAATTCACTCTGATTTTTCTTTTTTTTCTGAAGAGGATGGGGACAGGGTGATTTCAGAACTTTAAGTACTTACAGAAAGAGAGAGAGATGAATGCCAAGGAGAGAACGGAGCGCAGAAAACTGAGATCTGGGAAGCTGGAAAACGAGTGAATGTTTATGTAGACAGCGGGGGCAGATGGGGAATATTTTCCGTCTTCCTCCACTCCCCTTACTTTCTGTCATGGCCTCGAACAGACTTAATCCTTCAATTTGATATGGTGAAGACAACCGAGCCCTGCATATCATCAGAACTTGCTACCGTGGAGCTTGCGTTGTTCTCCGTTCTGCTGTGCACGTGTGTGAGTGTGCGTCTGCCTCTCCAACGCAAGGGTGGGAAAAGGACCTCACGTCCATCGAAAGCTCATTAGTTATCAGGCACCCCTGGTCATGCGTTTCATTCATTGTTATTTTGCCCTCACAAAATCCTGGTGAATTAAATTAGGAACTTCCTTTATATTTTATAGCGCCCTGTATTTCCTTTATAATAATTTCCAAATATATATATATATATTTATTTTGGGCTAATTTTAAATGTCTGATTTCTCTGCTGAGCTCCAGGAGAGCATGTGCTGTGTTTTGTTTATCCTCCCCAGTATCCAGCACAATGCTGGGACCTAATAGCCAATCAATAAATATCTGTTGAATGAATGCATAGATCAATAAAAAAGTGTTTTATGCCTATGTTATAAATGAGGAAACTCAGTCTCAATACAAGTAAATAACTCAGGGTCATTTAGCTAGTGGGGACAGGACTGTTCTCAGACTGACACCTACCGATTCCCATTTCACTCACGTTTCAGACACATCTCATGGCATTTAACACCAGAGCCTGAGAGATAATCATGGAGTTGTTGAAAACAGAGCAGGGTCGAGCTGAATACTTGGTATCTATTTAAGTCACATTGAGAAGGTATCATTTCATGATTTATTTCTTCATTTGCAAATATTTATTACTCATAGGCTGAACTGCATCTCCCTAAAAAGATGTGTTGAAGTCCTGAAGTCCATTAGTTCAAAATCTGAATTTCTTTGGAATTAAGGTCATTTCAGATGGAATTAGTCAATCTCCTAATACAATATGCTCTGAGAAGAAGGTGAGAGGAGATAGGGGGTAAGTCCATGTGAAAACTGAGGCAGAGACTGAAGTTCTACAGGAAGGAATGCCAAGGATGAACAGCCATGACCATAAGACAGGAAAGAGTCATGGAACAGACCCTTCTTTACAGACTTCAGAGGGAGATTAATCCTTCCTATACCTTGTTTTTTTGGTTTCTGACCTCCAGAATTGGGAAACCATGTGTGTCTGTTGTTTTAAGCCACCCAGTTTGTGGTACTTTGTTCCAGCAGTCCTAGGAAGCTCAGATAGCATGCTACTGCTGGCACCTCTTATTCTGACTCTGGTCCCATCTGCTACTGCTGGCACCATGAGTCAGTATGCCTTCTGAATTACCGCGAGCATCCCTTGAAATTCACTGTTAGTTGCCTCTTAAACCCATTCTTCTGATTTTCCACAAAGTGTAACGGCTTCTCCTGGACATTGATGTTTTTATCAAAAACTAATTTCCAAACATTCCATGAATATAGATAGATGTGGCCCTGAGATCACTTTTTGGCAATATGATGTGAGTAGTAGTATTTTGTGGGACTTCTGGTAAGTCTCCTTTGAGGGAAATGGCATGCCTTGCTTTCTTTCTTCATTTTTCCTGCTGTGGACATGGTGGTGACCTCTCACTTCCAGCTTGGATCATGAGGAAAAGGCGAGTGCAACACTGGAAGTAGCCTAAGTCCATGCTTCCAACTATGGTGACCTGGCTTACCTGTAAACTCCCTTTAATTAAGAGAAAAATAATTGCTGTCTTCCTTAAGCCATTGATTTCTGGGATTCTGTTATTTGAAGCCAAATGTAATCCTAACTGAGCTGACTCCATCCTAAAGAAAACAATGATACTTAAACATCAGTAAGTATTCTTACTTCAGGAACCAGCAAGAGAAAGCATGTATGCTTAGCAAATAAGTTTTTCAATTGGGTATAATTCATAAAACAAAGAACTGATGATAAATTATTAGCTAAAACAAATTAAAAATAGGAGAGATTTTCAATTCCATTTGAGAACATTTATCCCATCTTTTAGTGTAGCATGAATTATACATTATGAGAATTGTCTTATAATATAAATATGCAAAAAGTAATTGTATTAGTTAGGGTTTTCTAGAGAAACAGAATCAACAGGGAACACTTGCAAATATACTATTTATAAAAGTGTCTCACGTGACCGCAGGAACGCAGAGTCCAAAATCCACAGGGCAGTCTGTGAAGCCGACGACTCCGATGGATGGCCTGGATGAAGTCCACAGGAGAGGCTCATCAGCCGAAGCAGGAATGGAACCTGTCTCCTCTGAGTCCTCCTTAAAAGGCTTCCGGTGATTGGATTAAGCATCACTTATTGTAGAAGACACTCCCCTTTGGCTGATTACAAATGGAATCAGCTGTGGATGCAGCTGACGTGGTCATGATCTAATTCTATGAAATGTCCTCATTGCAACAGACAGACCAGCACATGCCCAACCAGATAAACAGGTACCACAACTTGGCCAAGTTGACACATGTGCCTGACCATGACAGTACTGAAAAATCAAATTTCAAAGAAAAATTGAAATTATGGGAAATACTATTAGTTGATTCTAAAACAACATGGGGTGAAATTTTTTAAAAACAGAAATGTGAACATAACTTCCAATTTTGAAGAACAATGGTACATGATTATCAATTATCTCTTGCGCAAAGTAATCATGTCCTCTGGAAGAGATCAAGGGGAATTAACAGTTGGATCATATTTATATTTTCCATTCTCATTGCTTTCAAATCAAAAAGCACTAAAGCACCTGAGCCAGTAGCAGAAGGGATGACAACACTATCACAACTCTCTGCAAGGCATGCCTCAAATACTGCCTCCCTGGAGAAGGCCAAGGCAATCAGAGCCAATAGTGCCAGGCCATCTTCTTAGGGTAACTTGCATCAAAGCTAAACCATGGAAAGTTATGTCCCAAAGACACTGTTTCTCCTGAGATTGGTTGCCCACGTTGTAAAGGCTTCAGAATATGCATGCCTATTTATGTTTAGCTGCCTGCGCACTCCTTTTCCTGCAGTCTTTTGCTCTGACTCATCCTGAGAAATGTCAGCTTTCTCAGGCATGTGACTATCCTCCTCTTTCATCATCATATGACTCTGTTGTTCAGATTTCATATCCACTTTGATAAGTCAGAATATGTTGCATCAAACCTTGATAGTTTCTTTGCCAAATGACTTCCTTCTAATGGTTTTTCAAAAATGTTAACTAAGCTTTCATAAAGCCTTTAAGAAGGGCTCATATGTGCCAGGTGTTCAACTAAGCATTACTTGGGATATGCCAGGTCTGTACAATCTAAGCAACACAGAGCGGCGCTTTAACTGAACAGTGGATCAACCCGTGTTTAACCCATTCTGCGTATTGGAGGAAATCACATTTAAATAATGTGAGCTACATAGATCAGTTTTTTCAGTGGAGAAAATATTTGTCAGTGTATGGTCTTTTCAATGAGCAGTTTCATGAAAAAGAAAAATTCTCTCTGATTAGAACAAAGGGTTAATTGAAAAAGGTATCAATATGAGGGATGAATGCTTGACATCTGTTTAGTTTGCTAAAGCAGCTGAAATGAAATAAACCAGAAATTGGTTGACTTTTATAATAGGGATTTATTCGTTTACAAGCTTTCAGTTTTGAAGCCATGAAATTGTCCAAATCAAGGCAACATCGAGACAATACCTCATCCTGAAGACAGGCTACCAGCAATCCCGGCCCCCTCTGTCACATGACTCCACTCTGAATGAAGTGGATCACATCTTAACTTAAGACCCTACACACCAGAAAATCCTACTTATACTGACTGGGTCCGTACCTACAGGAATGGATTAACCTAAGAACATACTTTTCTGAGGTCCATCAAGCCTCCAAACTATTACAGTATCATTCTGCCTGTTGGGAAGACTTCAACAAATAGATGTAGAAGCAGAAACTAAAACTAACATCAGTTCTGATCACTAGCCATGTTGATCTAGATTTAATTGGAATCCTCACTAAAGTGAATGTCTCACGTTTCTTGAGACCAAGAATTTTTATTTTAATTTTTACTATAAATTTCAAATTTTAAACCAAGTATAAAGGGATAAAGCTTAAAATCTTGCCAACCAGAAAAAAAGGGCATTTTCCACTTCTGTGAGAATAATGCTATTTATTTTCTAACTACTAATTTGCTTTTCCATGGTATACTTAGAGATCAGTGAACAAAACTATAATGTATTATGAGTATGATTTATAAAGACTTTAATGACAGACTCTGACTTGGAAATTTTCAGTCCTGATGTGTCATTATATAACAATATATTCTAAATGAATAAACTTGAAATAACTAAGCCATTGGGGACTATGGGCCACCTGATAATTAAACTTGATCTAACATGGACATCAAAACCAATTATATGTACTAAACAGAAAGAGACAGGTCAGCTCCTCAGAGGGGTGAAATGACTTGGACAGATGGACAGGATGCAAATCATGTTGGGTTTCTTAATGAACGAGAAATGAAATGCAATTTAAAGCCTTATGAAAATCTGGAGAGCTATTCCTAGTGTACAAATAACTGAAAAAAATACATTGAGACGAGATGGTTTATCACATTTTCAACAACTGAGAAAATCATTCCTCTAGAGAATTTAGATTTTCAGGACTTCTAGGCAATGAGGTCAAGGACAAAATGTCTTTTCTTGTATATTTGATGCACAAAATATATACAGGGTTTGTAGAACAAAAACATCAAACCATGGAAAGGTATAGATGGGAAATGAATTGATCCCATTATTAAAGGATAAGTCCTAATCTGCTCCAAAGGTGACCAACCATCCTGGTTTGTCTGGAACTTTCCCCTTTTTAGCATGGAAAGTCCCACATCTTGTGAAACTCCTTGAACCAGAAAACTTGGTCATATAGGGTCTTGTGTTGGAAACCCCAGAGGTACTGTTAAATGGAGGGAGGTGTTTAGTGACCCAAGGAAATATGGTAGTATGATAAGCGAGGTCACCCTTGGGTTCTTAAAATTTACCAGGAGAGTCAATTATGGCCAAGAAAATAGGCCTCTATGTGCATACGCTCCATAAGCTTAGTTTCCTAGGTTGTTTCAAATACCATGAAATGATTCAGCTTAAGCAATGGGATTTATTCTCTCACAGTTAGAGACCAGGAAAATGTCCAAATCAAGGCATCATCAAGGCAATGGTTTCTTTGTGAAAACTGGCTGCTGGTGATCCTGGGCTCCCCTGTCACAGGGCACTGTGTCTGCTGGTTCTCCCTTCTCTTCTGGGTTTCCTTGCTTTCAGCTTACTTCTGTGGACTTTCTCTTTGCCTAAATTTCATTCTCTTATAAAGGACTTCAGTAAGAGGATTAAGACCTCTCTGAATGAGATGGGTCACACCTTAAGTAGTCTCACCAAGAGATCCTACTTACAAAGGGTCCATACCCACAGGAGTGGATTACTTAAAGAGCATACTTTTCTGGGGAACATACAGCTTCAAACCACCACATTCCACTCTCTGGACCCCCAAAAGATGTGTTCTTTCCATATGCAAAACACATTCTTTCCATCACAATATCCCAAAAGCCTTAAATCATTTCAGGAACTGCTACAAACAAAGTCTCAACAAAACTACTAACAGGTGTGGTCTGTCCTGGGGCACAATTCCCCTCTGGCTGTGGACTTGTGAAACCTAGAGAACAAATTATCTGCAGTATACAGAGGAGGGACAGTCATAGAGTAAACATTTCCTTTTCCATAAGGAGAAATTAGAAGGAAAATAGAGTTCAGGGGTCCCAAATCATTTGAAAACTCTGCAGGACATATTCCACTAGATTTCAAGGTTTGAGAGTCATTTGTGGGAGGACGTTTTCCCCTCTGGGTCTTATAGAGTGGCATCCTTTGCAAATGCTCAAACAGCAGTCATGCGATCCTCAAACACTGTGATGAAGACTACAACTCTTCAAGCCTTGAGATGATGGCCAGGCTCCTGGCTCCACCCTTATCAAACACTGGGGTGGCAGCCTCCAGATAGCTGAGAAAATTGGAGTGGTAATACTCTTCCTAAACAATGAGGTAGAAGACCTGCCTTCTTCAAGTACTGGAGCAGACTCACTCTCTCCACACACCTGTGTGAGCTCACTCTCTTGGCCCAAGATATCTTCAGTCCAGACCTCAGTTTCCATTGTTCTGCCTGTGAAGTTATTTGTCCTTCAATCTTTTCCTTCTCTGTCTCTTTTAGTCCAGATTGGCAGTGTTTCCTTTCATACAGCTCTCACAAAAAAACTAGTCAGTTTCACATGTAGTACACAGGGACCAAAACTATCAGACAAAAGAACTTTCCACAGATCCTTCCTGGATAATTGCATTTCCAATACTGATTTGCACTGAAATAGCTGACTGTTTCTGCATTCAGTTAAACCCTCACATGGAGCACTATTTTCTGGGGATACATTTTTTTGAAGCTTGGAATTTTCCAAACCATCCATTTCTGTTTTATATTTGTGGGCCCTGGAGATTGATTCTCAGCTTATCCTTTTCCTCTTGCATTTTACTATAAGCTGCAAGGAGAAGCCAGGCCACACTTTCCACATTTAGTTTGGAAATCTCAGCTAAATATCCAAGCTTGTCACTCTCAAATTCTGCCTTCCATCCAACATCAGGACTCAATTTTGCCAAGTTCTCTGCCAATTTTAAAACAAGGATTGCCTTTCTTCCAGTTTGCCATGACACATTCCTAATTTCTGTCTAAGGCCTCATTGGAAGCACCATAAAGATCCATATTTATATCAATAACTCTTCAAAGCAATCAAAGCCTTTCATATCAAGCACCTCACAATTCTTCCTGCCTCTACCAATTACCCAATCAAAAACCTTATTATTATTATTTTTAACATTTTTGGTATTTTCAATAGCAGTACTCTACTCTTCAGGTACCAAAATCTGTTTTAGTTTGCTTTAGGAGCTTACAAGCATAAAGTTTTGAGGCCATGAAGATGTCCGAATTAAGACACAATCAAAACCATGCTTTCTTCCTGAAGACTGGCTGCCCACAATCTTTGACTCCTCCAGCACATGGCAAGGCACATGGTGGCTTCTGCTGACCTCCTCTTTCATTTCTGGGCTTGGCTGATTTCAGCTTCTTGGTTCAATGGCTTTTCTCTCTGTCTGAATTTCATTCTCTTATATAGGACCCTGAAGGAGGTGGGTCACATCTTAACTTACCAAAAGATCCTACTCAAAATGGGCCCACACTCACAGAAATGGATTAACTTAAAGAACGTAATTTTCTGGGGAACTAACAACTACAAACCACCAGGTCATATGACTAGGAAAAGATGGAGACAAGGGTCAGAAATTTTGTATTGGATTGTCCTCCTTGACCACATTTTGTATTTTGATAATTGAAGAGGAAGCATAAGTTTTCCATCTAATAATCATGATATAGGACATCACAGGGAAAAAAATTAGGGTATTTAGAACAATGCTGAAATTTTTTCTAGAATTATGGAATCTTAAAGTCTTTAGGCATCTAATTGAATCCTATCCTTTTGTCAAGGGAGAAACTGAGGCTGGAGAAGTGATGTGTTTTGCCATAGGTTATTAATTTGATCCAGTTAAAGAAGGACTCCTAAACAACAGTGAAGTAGATATTCCATTATACGTTTACTATATGAGCACATAATAACTGTTTCTTCAAAATGTCTTTTCTAGGCTTCATTTTTTAATGCAAAATAATTTTGTAACCTTAGAAAAAATTGAAAATAGATAGAAGTAAAATAAACAAAACATGTCATTTTAAGTTTGCTTCCCAGAAATAATCACTGAATTATTTCCTTTCATTATAATTTCACTTTGGTGCTTACTCTTGCACGTATGGGTGTGTGCGTATGTATGTGTGTATATGCAGTAATTTATACTTCCACATGTCTAGTTTATTCACAGATTTAGAGCTCTTGCTTTTATGATATGCATGAAATGCATCATTAAACTTAAAAATATTATCTTGAGCATATTTCTAGACCATTACATGTGTTTCTACAATATCATGTTTAATAGCCAAATATTATTCCATTATATGAATATACCAAGATTTATCCAATTAGAACATCATTATTGAACATTTAATTAGTTCCCAATGTTTTGCTATTATGAACAGTCCTACTATAAAAATAAACTTTGTGAAGGAATTTATAACTTGTTATATTGTTCCATTGTTCACCTGAAATATAAAATTGTAAATTTGAAGACCTATTGCATATTGTTAATACACAAAACTTTGCATATGAATATTCAGAAAAGCTTAGCCAATTTATAAACCAACACTTTTATGTAGTTTTCTTCTCAATCTTTGACAACATTAGCAGTTACCTTTACTTACTCTATTGCAACTTGATGGACAAAATAATATATTATCGCTTTAATTTACATTTGTTTCATTATTTTTAGAACTGTAATGTTTACAATATGATTATATGCCTTTTCTGATATGCTTACTTTTGTGTTTTTGAACTTTTTATTTGGGGATTTTTATGTTTTTCTTACCACTCAACAAGTAGATCTTTATAAGAGGGACATTATATCATAATTTGAAGGTGTATTTAATAATTACCCATTCCACTCCCTTTAATTTTATGCATTGATTTAAATTTGAAAAGTTTCAAAAAGTATTATGTTGGTAGTTTGTTTACTGTCTTCTTTGATTCTGCCAACTGCATCCTGAATATTGTAGAATTGTTCACCCTTTTCTTGAATTAGTAAATTCATTTAATTCACCCATTCATTTAGCACTTGGCTGGAAATTTGCATTTGAATAAGGGGTGAGGTAGGGATGTTATTTTATTTTTATTTTTCAATAATGTTCTACTTATGTCAATAATAATCATTGAAATAGTCACCATTTCTCTTGCTATTTGAAATAATCCTTTACCACATTATTTCAAATATTAAAACACTGCAGTGTATTTTAATATATGTTCTAAGAAATTTCACTAAAATCTTACACCGACTTTTCTCTTCAGAAGTATTTTGATTGTTGTCTCGTGCTTATTCTTCCTGATGAATTTTTAATCACTTCATTATGTCTCAGCTTTAAATTAATTGGAGTTTTGATTGAAATTGATTCATGGAAAAAATTAAGTTGGGGAAGGGTAAAATCATTTTAGGGTTTAATCTTTATACAGCAACTTGGCATGACTCCATTTTTCCCTAATATCTGCATCTAGATGGGCATGGATATCTTCGTGAGTGTTAACATCTTTCCTGGCTTCCTCCCTCATTATCACTCTTACTTCCTTTCTGCAACAAACACTTATTAAGTAGATAATAAATCCACTACTCCAGAGAACAATGAAAATTCTCTTGTTTGTCATGTATGCTCAGACTTGTGCATGGCACTTTGTCCGACTCCATTCAGGTGTTTCAATACATTGCTGGATTGCCTTTAAATTGAGTGAACCATTTCCTGGGTTGCTCTTATAGCCTCACAATTTTTTGCTCTATCATAAGTAATACTCACAATCTCCTGTGCATGCTGCCAGATTAATATTCCTGAAGCACAACTCTGATAGTTTTCATACTTCTGTCCACAAATACTCAAAAGCTTCCAATTTCCTATTAAATTAAGTAGATACAGCTATGCTCCACAGCTGTGCACTCTCTTTTTTTCTCAGGTGATAAGCATTATTTCTCATTAGTCATGCATACTGGCCCAAACCCCATCATAATACTTTACTTACAGTTGTATTGCTCTTTGGGTTTACAATATACCTCTATCTTCCTCTAGGAAATTGCTTAGGTATCCTGCTTTCCTGAAATAGCATCATATTTCTAATTCTACCTCACATTGGTTTACCCGTTTTTTTAAGGATTAAATATATCCTCCTGGTGACCAAATCTCTCAGAATGGTATGCAGGACAATAGAGGAGATATAATCAGGGAGAAAATGTATACTAATATCCTCAACTTCACTGATCGTTCAAAGAAGAAACACATTTTGGCAGCTTTCTTTACTATTCATCTGCCTTTTAAAGATTTAGACTAAGCCTAAAGACCAAACTAAATCATCTGTTTGGGGAATCCTTGTTTCAGCAAAGGCTGATTGAGAGGTGGCTTTTGCCATACTCAAGAACACAGTCCAGTCCTCTGAAGATATATGAAAAATAAAAGCCTAGGCTCTGGTAATTCTTTCTGGGGCTCTTGAGTCTTAATTCCAATTGAGAAAGGAGAGAGTTTAAGCCAACGTTTTGATAAAGAGTATCTACTTAACCCAGAAGAAAATGTAATGAGAAAAGGCAGCATGTCCAGAGACCTCCTGACTAAATTAAATGGTAGTGTCCATTTCTAATAAAAACTAGATTTATATTTTATTTATACTTGATATTTCAGTAGACCCAACATAATTTCCAATTTAGACATGGAAAACTGAAAACGTGCAAAAATTACAATTTAATGCCCCAGGTAAGAGGGGAAAGAATTCACGTTTTTACAATTCAATCAAATGCAGAATAGGAGTAGTTAATAATTGTAGAATATGAATAATCAGGTAAGACATTTTCTAGTGAAAACTCATAAATTTTATTTTGGGAATCCATTAAAATTCAGTTAAATTTTAAAATTGTAGCATATCTCAAGCCACTGTTGAATAGTTGCTGTATCTATAGAAATCTATTTTAGAGATATGCAAGTACAAATTATAGTATGTCAGCATGCAATTGGATTTTATGTGCTTTTCCACTAATATAAATAATGAAGCATGCTGAGCACATTCAGATACATTCAGCTGAGTATAATTAAAATACTGAGGTGTAACATGTTAAAAAAAAAAAAGAAACAAATTAAGTACTAAAATGAAGTAGATAGAAATACCAGGAATTCAAAACGATAACTATGTTGTGATTATAGTATTGTGAATAGACAAATCTAATATTTTGGTTTAAATGAAATCAGTGATAACTGGAAAGTTAATAGAAACAGTGCCTGTATATTTTTGCGTGTAAATGATGGAGAGGTTTCATTTCAGGAGCACACAATTTTTGTCATCTCTAGAAATAAATCTCCATGCCACTCCAAATAAGCATTTGCCCACATAAGCAAATGGAACAAACTCTCTGATGCCACTGGGGCGTGCAACAAATAATTAAAATGGGATTTGGGAATCAACTGGGTTTTTGTGTCCAACACTCCCCATTGGGCAAGCTGAATGAAGGCAAATCAGCTTCTCCAGACCATGTCAAAAACACAATTAAACTTCCCGCTGGCCACAACTAAATACCCAGCAGTTATGACTGCCCACAGGTCGAAGGCAAACTTCCGTTTTGGTTTTGTTGCTAAGGCCCACCAGAAGAGCAGCTATTCATTTGTGCTTCTGCGGATGAGTTTTGAGTAAGAGGTTCCAGTGTGGTGTTGTGATAGCCATCAGCTCAGGAGATTTACAAGGGGTGTTCGATTAGCTGTGTTCCTTTATGGCCTATGGGGCAGACCTACCTTAGAGTCCTTCTATTTTACAATGGGCTCCTTGGGTTCTTGCATAACCTACATTATGCTCTCCAACCTTAGGCTCCCTTTGATCACCTGATAATCAACTGGAATTTATGTGAACTGAGATGTAAGGGATGGGTAAAAAGATGACAAACAAAACACTAAATTCTTAAAATTTAAAGAAGAAAGGATTGGATCAAGTGGATTAATCCTTCCACAGAAGCAGAATCTACTCTCCACAACTTCCTATTTGGGCTGCAATATTAGGATCTTAGCACTGTAAATACCAGAATTTTCTTTATGGCTAGATATTGCCATGTTCACTTATTCCTGAGTTCAGAGTCTTCCCCTTTTTTGAGTACTCCTTACTTTTTCCTGAATTATGTCTTTAAATAACTTCTTGAGAAAGGGTGAATGGGATGCTAACCGTTAGTTCTCACATACATTGCCTATAGAAGATAAATGATGCATTCCCTTTTTATCTTATACATTTTTTGAGCTCAACCTATGTATCATGCTCAACTAGCACTTCTTTAAACTTCCTTGACCATATTGATCTTTCTCCTTGGAATTTCCATTTATAAATGACGTATGCACACAGCAATTAAAGAGCAATACAAAACAGGGCTTAATAAAGTGCCCCATGTAAAGGCAGACAACATGAACTCTGTCAGTTACAAGCTTTGGGAACTTCTGCAAGATCCTCAATTTGCCTGCGCTCATCTTCTTCATCTGCAAATGGGATTAATGATAGGTGATACTAGGTGTGACAGCTACACAAAATGCGTTAGGTACCTATCGCAATGCCTGGTCAACAAATGACCATTTAGGATTGATGAAGGGGGCATCAAAGGTTCATTGACATCACAAACACTCCATTCTTCTACTACTCAACTCTTTTAGTTGAAATAAAATTTGCCTATGATTAAAAAGTACCCTAGAATATTACTTAAATTTAAAATATAGTTTCTCTCATTAAAAAAGATTGAAAAACACTGGGCAGTGCGATGGTGGCTCAGTAGCAGAATTCTCGCCTGCCATGCCAGACACCCGAGTTCGATTCCGGGTACCTGCCCATGCAAAAAAAAAAAAAAATCGGAAAACATTGACAAACGAGAAGTTGTGAAATAATTGTTTAACTCTGTTCAACCCAATGTTTCCCAAATGCATGTGACAAAGGCACACTATATTGTGTTTAATTCTTTTTAAACATTTTGACACATTGAGCATATAGAGTCAGAGTGCATGTGTGAGAGAAGCTTAGTAATGAATGAACCCGTGCATGAATGACTGATGCTTTCCTCATCTGTGTACTATACTATAGATATGGAAGGTCTCTTTTGCATTTTAGCCAACCTAATCTTACCCAGTCCCCTTCCTGTTAAATGCCAAACACTTGGAATTACATTTCCTTTTTCCAAATTATGAATAAACTAATGGTAGGCTGCCACTTGGCATTTGGTTACACTCTGTCTTGGTTTTATTCTTTAATTCTCTTACATGAGTACTGATAACGTGTTTGCCATTGATTGTATTCCACTGACTAAAGCACACCAGACCCTGGCTGGGAGGGGTACGCTGAGATGGTTTTGTGCCATGAACCCGTGTTCTACTTCTGTAAGCACCATGCTTTCCTCTTAGCAGCCAGGAGTTATTGCCCCAAATGGCATTCGAGACCCCTCACATCAGCAGATGGAGAAAAACAGTGAGTGAAATTACCCAATTTCTGCAGAATTCAGAAGCCTCCTGAATGTAGGTCACACTCATTGCCTGATGTGCTGTGTGTGTTGTGTTCCAACAGAGCAGCTGCCACGAGTAGCCAAACTCCCGGAAATCTGCACAACCCCAAAAAGAGCAGCCAATTGGAAGCACATTTTCATTGACAATTTGGGGAAGTTGGGCATTTACTTAAGAAAAAAACATAATTCTGTAAGAAATGAGCAATTTATGCACATTATAATCAAAGTTATTTTTATATCCAGCTACTCCTACATGTGGCATAATTCAGTCTGGGAAATCATGCTAATTAGTTAGAAATCCATTACATAGTAAGCCTTGTGGCAGATGTAAATGCTGTTTCAAGCATTCCCACCTCTATAATGCATGTACTTTTATTAGAATGCTTTCCCAGTGGCCAGTTTGTTGGTGGCCCAGGCTCAGAAGCGCATTTGGGAGAAAAACATTGTTTTATAGTATTGATAGCATTTCTTTTCATACAATTTTTATGCATCGTGCTTTATAATCTAGGCAAATCCCAATTGTCAGAAAGGGTGAAGTTTGGGCAAAGCAGTGAACTCTCCAAGTCAAAATGACGATGATAGGAATAGTGTTAGATTATAATGGCCAATGAAATATGCCTCTTCTTTGAACTCACCATCGGGCAAGCCCTTTAAAGACAGTGGAGGAAAAATAACGTGTTCCGGTCTAGGAATGGAAAGATTGAGATCTAGTTTTTAGGAGGCTGCTTGTGGGTCATCCCAGGCAGGTCACTAGGTTTTTAGATGTTGAGATGCCTCAGCTGTAGTCAGAATAACAGTATCTCCCATCCTTCTTCACCGAGCTGTTCTGGACTTAAATTGAGAGCGTTGTATAATTACATGCATTCCAATGAGTCTTACTTTTGGATTATTGACAATATTCCAGCCTGTTAAAAAGTAAATCTTACTTGTAATTATATAGTCTCTGTTAAAGACATCATAAAATGTGCATTGCTTTTATTTTAAGAGAAGTGATAGAAAACGAGGTCTAACGGAGCAACTGCCGATCAAATAACTACCCAGTAAAATGCTTTGTGGTTAGGTTGGGATCTGGGGCTTAATAGGCTAGAAGAGCTAGGAATTTAGTGGAATGTGCAGTTAGCTCCATATTTTTACGATGTTCGAAAGAAATAAACTCACACAACTTCTCCCACCTCTAACACCACCATCGCTGAGGTCAAGAGCACTTCTTTCCTCTTCCTGTATGTCTGGCTGCAATATATGGCGCAGCCACCAATCTAGAACAGTAGCCAGAAACTTAGACTGTCCTTTGCTTTCTCTGCCTGCCTTCCTGTTTAATCTAGCAGAAAGTCCCATTCATTCCATAACCATAAACATCTTTAAAATCTATCCCTGTGCCTCCTTACTTTCCCAGGCCACAGACTTTTATTATCACCTGCTCACTGGTCTCCATGCCTCCAAGATTTTCCTACACACACCCACTCATCCTAAAACTCAAGCCAGACTTCTAAAATGCAACTTTATTTTAAATTGTTCCTTTTAAAATTTAAATATTTAAATGGTTTAGAGGAGCCTCAAGCTAAAATGCAAGGGTGCTTGCAGTGGCCCCTCCTTGTTCTCCAGTTTCCTAGAGTTCTGTAAATGTCCCATGCTCTCTCATCTCAAGGATTTTGCACAATTTAATTCTCACTAGAATTATCTCAACCATCTCTTCCTGGTCAACTTTTCTGCTTCCGTCAGTGTTCAGCTTTGATGTCCTTTCCTCTGTAAAGCATCTCCCTTTCTCATCAATACTAGGTTGACCATTGTTTATAATTTCCTGCAGTAGGGCTATTTGTTTCCTTCCTCACATAGAACACTTTCCTGTACTTGGGGTTTTGTCTTCCTTACAGTTCTTTCTCTAGAGTTTGGAATGAGTGGTTTGTTTTTTCCTTCTGTTTGAAAAAAAACTGAATAATGAAAAGGATCTCAATAAACTGGTCTGAAAATAACAGATTTAAATCCCTATCAAAACATTCCTTTAATTTGACTAGGAAGCTTAGTGATGTTAATGGGAGCTTCCAAAAATATTATAACCACACAAGCTTTTTTGCAAACATTGTGAATTTTCTGCCATGAATGTGAATATGTTTTCGTTTATGCAGTAAGAAAGACCTTGGAAATCTGTGCTCAGGTGTTAGTGTGTTTTTAACTGGGTCTCTGAGATCCGATCTGTGGAAATAGTGCAGCAGAGAAAAAAGGAATCCCTTACCTCTCCTCCTTACCATACAGATATATTCCGCCCCCATATTCAACAAAACAAACAAAAAATACCATCCCTAACGTAGAATTTCTTGAACTGAAGAGTTCTAAGGGTAATCAGTCATTCCTACAATTTTAATAATAAAACTTCAACTAAGATTTAAAATGTGATCCAATTGAGGCGGGTGTGGTAAGTCATTACTCCTTTCCATCATCATAATCTTTGGCCTTTGAGAAAATATGCAATTTGAATATCAGAAAGAATTCCTCCTGCAAGAATTAGTTAAGCCCTGCAAAGCCCCTTAGCGATAAGTACTTGCTGGCCTGGTGCCCTGGTTTCACTGTTGAGCCCTGAAAGCTGAGAATCTTGCTTTCAGATTCTCAGGGTGGGACCTGCTTGGTTGAAGGAAGAAAAACAAAACAAATAAAAAGTCTTATAGCCATATTTTCATGTTTAATTCAGGCCCACATTAGGTGGCAACGAGTGTGTGTTTCAGTTGATTCAGAGTGCTGTGAGTGAGGCCAGCTGGTAGCACATGACGGGTACAATGTAGATCATGTGGGCACGAATCAGAGACAATTCCTTGTTTGGGGAACCTTCTGTTGGAGCCCACCAGTTAGGATTCCTTTTTGTAGGTGACCTTGTGCATGAAAATTACCTATGCCATGTGGCTTAGGACCAAGGTGAAGGACCATTTGAAACCCCTGAAAACTCCCTTGCTTGCTGAATAGATCCTGAAATGATCTAGGGGATCTATTTCACTAGGGGATGCGGAGGAGAGGAGCCCTCCCTTCATGGAGATTATATGCAGGAATCAGGTGTAAGAGAACTCAAAGACTCCACTCATCACACTAATGATGGTCCTTCCCAGGAGAGACACTTTGGATGGCAAGAGAGCCTGGAGCATGAGAATACTTTTATGGGGAATATCAAGATAAGGGAGGCTGCTCAGAAAGGGGATCCTGGTAACTGAGTGCTGTACCAGTGGACTCCTGATTATGTCCCTTTAGGTTGTGGAATACGGGATCTACCTGTCAGCCAGCTGCACTGCCTACGCTGACTGCAGCTCTGAGCTAGGAGCAGAGGGAGACGTGAAAAAGAATGCACATGTGTTCCGCCCTGTGGAACTTGGGATTCCTGTGAGTGCCCGCTACCCTAAGAAACAAGACAACATCGAAACATGAAACACTAGGTTATTTGTCTGTTTGTTTATTGATTTGTTTATTTGTGTATTTATTTGACATATATTCATCTAGGTCTTCCTAAGTGCACTACAGTCTACTGAAATTTAATGTAGAAATACAAATAAAGCATGATCTTTTTAAAATGAGTATTCAGTATAGAGCAAACCAAGACACAAAAACTATGTACCTCACAAAGTTCAGGGATTTAGAGAGTTTGGAGAAGAACTGGTGGTTGGGGAGGGAAGACAGGAATAAGAGAGTGGCTTAACTCACAGCAGAGAAGTGAGCAAGTTCCACCCCTTTCTCATTAACCATGTGGGCCACAGGGACTTGTGGACAAGATTGGGTAGGAAGGCCACTGCTTTCCAAATAAATCAATATCACATTTTTCCCCTGAAGTCACAGAAGGAAAATTTAAAATTCTGTTTTCAATTCCTTCTTTTGATAATTATTGAGTACTTTTTGAAAAAATACATTCCTATTTTCCCATCAGATTTTCAGCATGGAAAGATCAAAGACTTTGGAAAATGTGTTTGAGACAATGTTTTGTTGCAAAAGCATGGACAAGTTATTTAAACTCTCAGAGTCTCGTTTGTTGTTTTTTCCCTCTTATCTTTCTTTCAGGTCTTGTGAGCATTAAATGATCTGCTGTATTTTTTGAACATAAAAAAGCTCTTTGTGTATAATATTGGCTCTGAAAACTGTAGACATATTTGAATCTTATCATCAAAAGTATCACCATCTACTCAGGACAAGATGGTTACTTAAAAACACAGGAGTGGAATAACGAGCTAGAGAGTAACTCAACAGTTATCAAGAGCAGTGATTAGAGATGATCAGTGCAAGGTTGTCACGGAAGAGCTGGTCTCCGTGAGTGGAGAAGGAAGGGAAAAGGAAAACCCTACAACTTTGCACCTATACAGAAGGATTCTGGAATCTTTGAATTGGGGCTCGTTTTCATTATGGCTCTTTTTGGAGCTTAAGACTTGAATTTTAGGTAACTTTAGGTTAGTTCAGACAAAGTTCATGATCATTTATTTTCACAGCCCAGTACATGCTACTGTTTTAGTTTGCTCAGGCTGCCAGAAGGCAATATACCAGAAAAGGAATGGTTTTTATAAAGAGGATTCATTAAGTTACACGTTTACAGTTCTAAGGCCTTAAAAATACCCAAACTGAGGCACTGAGGGAAAGATACCTTGACTCCAAAGAAAGGCCAAATAGCTTCTGGGATTTCTCTGTCAGGTGGGAAAGCACATGACTGGCATCTGAGGTCCTTACTTTGCTTCTATGGGGCAAAACTCTGGGTTCTGGCTTGCTCAGCATCTCATGGGAAGGCACACGGTGATAGTGCTGGCCCTTTGCTCCTGGGTCTTATTGCTTTCAGCTCCTGGTTTCAGTGGCTTCTGTTTGTCTCCAGGCATCTCCAAATGTCTGTGTCTCTATGTTGATTCTGAACTGTCTCTCTCTCCGTGAGCTCTTTTAAGGACTTCAGTAAGCTGATTAAGACTTACTTTGAATGGGTGGAGTCACATCTCCATCTAATCAAAAAGTCCCACCCACAATTAGGTGCTTCACATCTCCATGGAAACAGCCTAATCCAAAGGTCCCACCCTACAATATTGAATCAGTATTAAAAGAACATGGCTTTTCTGGGGCATATGACAACTTCAAACTAGCACAGATAACTCTTGGCCTAGCCCAGACTGCCTGAGCCAGAGGCTGAACATTGAAAGTGTTTATCAGGCTTTATATAGCAAACACACCTCTACACAATGAGGCCATTAATTGAAAAAAAATGTAGGGCCCATGGATTACACACAAGGGGGTTTTCAGACCTGGAAGTCCTCCCATGGCTTCTCTAAAGCTCAACACATATATGGAATCAGCAAATTATCATCTGTTTTCTTGTCCTCCTCCTCCGTCTCTCTTTATTTCTTCCTTCCCTTCAATGCCCCCTATTTCTTTAGCAAAAGTGCATTTTTCTTAAAGTCCATGTAATAGTTCAATATATGAAGGACTCATTGAACTTATGTTCTATACTGATTGGGCACTCTTTGAGCAAGGTCCAATATGTAATGAAATAAGTAAATCAATTGCAGTCACTTGCATTCTGGAAATATCTTCATAGTTACAAAGGAGAGCCCATAGGATTTCCCTTAACAAGAAGTTTCCCAAGGATATATAAAATGTGAGTTCCTTTTCAGTAATTTCTATGTATCTTTTTAGGAAGACATCTGTGTGTGAGACAAGACACACCTGCATAACCAATTTAAAATTTCAATGTAGTAAGCACTTATGAATTACTGATGAAAAAGAAACATACTTGAGGCCATTATATTTCAATCTTTCATTCTTGTTATCATAGGGATTTGAAATATAATGCCTTACTTCTGTTGTCACTTCACAAACCACTTTCCTATCATTTTGGCAGGTGGGACAGTTTCCCAGATTTTAGCTCACAAGTAAATAATTCAGTATGATTTGTACTCACCATGATTGTAAATTATCATAAAACTATTATTCAAATACTCTGAATAAAGATTTCTAATCGTCAACAAGAGGCATATATTTAACTGCCATTTTTGACATCTTAAGGAATTAATCAAGATTTCATAGGTGTAGAAAGAAGCATAGGTAGAATGGTTTTTTAAAGTCAGTGAAGTAAATTGCTGACTCCTCACTTTTAACTTCCAAGAAAATTTGCAAACTGAAAAGTTGGTACGTGCCTTAAAGTCTAAAGACTTATTTTGGAATGTAAAATGGTTGCAAAAAAAATTTTTTTTTGAAAAAGTAATTACTTCATGCAGATAACTCCATAGGATTATCCTAGGTAGTTGATCTGAAGTTAGGCTAAGATAGAAGAATTGGGTCTGTTAGGGAAATTATAAAATGAATTTAAGAAAGAATAATAAGAGAGGCTATTTTAGAGTTTGAGAATAATGAGTTTGACCTGAACATAATGTTTTGGATGTTAGAAACTTGAATCCTTGAAGGAGAGATCAAGTCAATTAAAATCTGCACACAATGAAGAAATCTTGGGTAAAAGTGACGAAAGAATTAGATTTCTCTTTTGGAACAGGCAGCACAGCAGCCGTAATCCTTAGGGCAGCAGTTTCCATTTTCTTTTACCTGTGGGCTTGAAACAGTGCTGCTTCTGCCCCCCTGGAACTCTCTCCTATCTCCTCTGCGTGTGCCTAACTCTAATTTCTTTCACCTCCAACCACCATTAGATTAGGGTCCCCACAATGGACCCAAGAAGATCCCGTAGTTCTCCCTCCCAGAACTTTGTTAACTGGATCTAAGAATGTATTTGTAATTAATGCTCCTGTCTCAGATCTCTGTTTGTGGACAAGGGCTGTGCCTGTTGAGCCCATTGGTGTCATTTTGGCAGGTACTGGGTACCTCACAGAGACATTTTAAAGTTTGCTATTTGACCAACGGAAGGAAACTCAAAATTACTTGAGTACCAAGCACACACACACACTTGTTAGAAGATGGCATATTTCAAGGCCAGTGGCAACATGGCTTCTGACTCCTGTTGTGGGGAAGGGTTGGCAATGGCAGCCAGTTAGCTATCACAGCAAAAGCATGTTCTCCTACCCAGGCTTTAGCCAAGGAGCCTGGACTTGGTGGTTCAAAAGTAAAGTCAGCTGGACTCACATTAAACTTTCAATCCATCCGCTACTGCGCTGATCATGGTAGGAAGGCTTTTTAACTTGCCGATCTGATGGGGGGGCACTGCTCCATTTGAGCACCTCTCCTTCCTGAGCACCCCTAGCAGCTGACAGTGCACAGAGAGAGGAGCTGTTCTGAGGTGGAATTGCTCTTTCCCTGCCTTTTGCTTGTCTTGTCCTGCTGTTTGAGATTGCATTTTAAAGTTGTACCCCAAAATAGGGTCCTCTAAATAGCAGCAAGATTTGGAGGTCACATTCTCCTACTAATGTTGCCCAACTTAACAGTTAAGAATAAAAACCATGAACCCATAATGATAGAATCTCCTGGTTGCTAGAACATTGCCTCCTTTTCTATAGTTATTTACTAAAGAACCACAATTAGTTTTTGCTCTGTCCTTGGTTTAAATCTGCTTTGGAGAAAGATAATTTTTTCCTAATAGTTAGCTAACTTTTCAGTTACTTATTTATCAAATTAAGCTTGACCCTTCATAGACTCCTCTAAGGGAATTGGCGATATCAGATTCTGTTTTTGAAGTAAAAATAGATGCATGGGTCTATTTCATAAACAATTCCAGAAGAACGCTATCCTTTTCTTCTACTTCAAATGCCAGTGAATTTGTGCAGCTTTGCACAGAGATTTCTCTTAAAGGTTGCCCCTTTTTCAGAAAATGGTGACATTATTGGTTGTAAAAAGAGAGACTTCTTGAAACCTTATGAAAGATGGTTGCTGCATTTGGCTAAACATCATCACTTAGGTTTTCCATGATGAATTATCAGACTTATTGAACAGTCCATACCTCTCAGCACTTGCTCTCATTTTCCAGTCAGGAGAAAGGGCACTGGGATCTGAAGAGACCAGGAGTGTCATCTGTGGGTGACTTGATAAAGTTTTGGTGGGTGTAGGGTAATATTGGAAAGTAGGGAAATCAAGGTTTACCTAATCACTGTGAAAGGATTTGTATTCTACCCTCTTAGGAGCCATGCCCAAGGTGTGTAGGAATCAGAGCTGATGGCCTTTCTGTTTTATCATTTCAGGGGTGGAAAAGAGATTTACAATTCATATCCCCACTTTTCTTACCATAGGTAGGTCTCACCCAGATGAGCTCATGAGTCATGATTTTAAAAATTTATAGAAACAGAAGATTTACTAGCCTTGCTGAAGCCATCCTTCCCATCCTGTACCTTCTGCAACCTCCACTTGTAATTTTAATTCATGTTCTCTATAATTGCCACCGATGTGACTAAATGGCTATTTTTTCTTTATTGGAGAAGTTGTGGGGTAACAGAACAATCATCCATAAAATGCAGGATTCCCATTTATCACACAAACAACACCACCTTGCATGTGTGTGGAACATTTGTTACAATTGATGATAGCACATTTGTATGATTTCCTTTTAATTAAAATCCATGGTTTTTTCTAACGTACTTCTGTAGATTAAAAAAAATTATTCTGGTACCATATTTACCCTTTTAGTAGTATTCAGATATACATTTCAGTGCTCTTGTGTTACCATCACTACATCCATTACCAGGACATTTTCATCATTCCAAATAGTAACCCTGTGCATTTTAAGCCTTAACTTCCCATTCCCTATCCCCATCCCATCCCCTGATAACCTATATTCTAGATTCTGAGTCTATGAATTTGCTTATTTTAATTGTTTCAAATCAGTGCAATCATGCAATATTGGTCCTTTGTGTCTGGCCAGGTTCAGTCAACATGAGGTCCTCAAAGTTCATCCATGTTGTTGCATGTGTCAAGACTTCATTTCTTTTAACAGCTGAATAATATTCCATCGTATGCCTCTATCACATTTTTTTTATTCATTCATTGACTGACGGACACTTGGGTTGCTTCCATCTTTTGACGATTGTGAATGCTGCTATGAACATCAGTGTGCAAATATCTGTTTGAGTCCCTACTTTCAATTCTTCTGGGTATATACCTAGTAGTGTGCTTGCTGGGTCATATGGTAGTTCCATCTTGAGCTTTCTGTGAAATTGCCAAGCTTACTTCCATAGCAGCTGCATGATTTTACATTGCCAACAGCAATCAATGAGTTTTCCTATTTCTCCACAACATCTCCAGAACTTCATATTTTCTGTTTTGTTTTTTTTTTCCAATAGCAGCCATTCTAGTATGTGTGAAATGGTATCCTGTTGTGGTTTTGATTTGCATTTCTCCAACATCTAATGATCTTGGGCATCTTTTCATGTGCTTTCTGGCCATCTGTATGTCTTCTTTGGAGAGGTTTCTGTTCAAATCTTTTGCCCATTTTTTAATTGGTCTGTTTGTCTTTTTGTTATTAATTGGAAGGATTTCTTTATATTTTTCTGGATATTAAACCTTTATTGGATATTGTGGTTTCCAAATATTTTCTCTTTGTGTAGGCTGTCTTTTTACTTTCATGATATTGTCTTTTGAGGAACAAATGTTTTTCATTTTGATGAGGTCTCATGTATCTATTGTTTTTCTTTTGTTGCTTGTGCTTTGGGTATAAAGTCTAAGTCACCTCTAACCTATTTGTATTTTTGACTTTAACATGAGTCTTTTGCAGAAAACATATAGTTATCCATTCTGCCAATCTCTGCCTTTTGAATGGGGCATTAAATTCATTTACATTTAAAGCCACTACTGGTAATATATTACTTTCTTCTGAAGTCTTGTACCTATTTTTGTCCTTCACTTTTGTTAGTCCCTACCTTTATATTTATTTTTTGTGTGTTGTACCATATTGAGTGCCTTCTTATTTCTATCTGGATATATTTTTCATCTATTTTGCTTGTAGCTACCATGGGGATAAAATCTGACATCCCAAGTATATAACAATCATATTAGATTTGGTACCAACTTAATTTCAATACTATGCATATATATTTTCCTATACTTCTCTGTCCCCCCAAAATTTTTAAAATTATTATCACTTATATTTTTGTACATTGTATGTCCTAAAAACTTAGATTTATCATTACTTTTTATCCATTTGTATTTTAGCACCTGTAGGAATTAAGAATTGGAGTTACACACCAAATAATACAATAATACTCACATTTGTAATTATAATTATCTCAGGTCTTTTATTCTTTATGCTGCTTTGAACCACTGTCTAGTGTCCTTTCCTTTCATTCTAAAGAACTCCCTTTAGCATTCTTTAATAGGGAAGGTCTGGATGTGATAAACTCAACTTTTGTTTATCTTGGAGTATCTTGCTCTCACCCTCATTTTTGAAGGAGAGTCCTCGCCAGGCACAAAGTTCTTGGGTGGTGGTTGTTTTCCTTCTGTACTTTAATTTTTCAGCTCACTGCCTTCTTGCCTCCATGGTATCCAATGAGAAATCAACGCTCAATCTAATTGTGATTCCTTTGTTTGTATCATGTTGCTTTTCTCTTACAACTTTCAGAGCTCTCTTCTTTCCATTTGCATTTAATACTATAATCAAAATATGATGGGGTACATTTTTGATCTTATGTATCCTTTGAACTCCTTGGATATGCATAGTCACATCTTTTGTTAAGTTTGGCAAGTTCTCTATCACCATTTCTCTGACTATTCCTTCTGCCCCTTACTATCTTTTCCTTCTGGGGCCCTCATAGTGCATGTATGGTGTGGTTGGCGGTGTCCATAGCTGTCTTTTGTTTTTAATTCAAAACTACTTTTGTTTTTAATATTTCTCTCTTTTTTCTGTTTCTCAACCTGACTCATTTCAAGTGTCTTGCTTTCAGGTTCACTAATTCTTTGTTCTGTCTACTCCAATCTGTCTTGAAGCCCTCCTGGGCATTATTCATTTTAGTTATTGTGGTCTTCAACTCCAGTAGTTCTGTTTGGTTCCTTTTTAACCTTTCTACCTCTTTACTGAGGCTATCATATTGCTCATTCATTGTTTCCCCAATATACTTCAGTTCTTTCTCTGTACTTTCCTTCATCAACTTGAGCATTTTTCAGACCATTTTTTAAAGTTTTGTTTGGTATGTTCACATTCCTATGTTATTCAATGGTGTTTTCTGTATTTTTAGCCTCTTCCTTTGGATGGCCCCTTGTCTTCCCATTTCTGCTTTGCTTGTACACTTGTTGAACACTGTACATCTTAACATTTTAAAATGTTAACTCTGGGATGTATTACTTGGGATGTCTGTTTCTTGTTTCTGTTTGTTTGTTTGTCATTTGTTTTTTATGCACAGCCTTACTATCAGGAAGGTCTGCCCAAGGCGAATGCACTGTGCAGGGTTTTCCTTGTCTTTCTGCCTCTGTCATGTCCTGGGTTTTTGCTTGTTGCTTGTTTTACAGTTCCCCTCTTTATAAAACTTTGTCCCCTCTTTTTCCCTGGAATGCCCCAGACTGTCTGCCTCCATAATTTTTTATACTCCTTTCATTATCTCAAGCTGCTTTTGCCAGGAGGGCAAACTCAGGAGGATATTACCCCGGAGAGGACTCTCCCAAGTCAGTCTTTCTCAGCAAACAAGGCCAGGGGCCCTCAAAGTGGGTGTAGATCAGCTCCAAAATGTCCTGGGGGAGGCATCAAGAAGGGCACCATGAATTTCTGCAGTGGCTCACCAAAGCTTAGCTTTCCCAGACTGCCCAACAAATGCACCCCTTCAGCTGATTGCCCTCCCCCTCAGCCCTGAGGAAGCCCTGCATCTCTAAGTCTCCACTACCTCCACCCTCTCCAGAGAGGTATGAAAAATGGCTGCTGTTGTCTTCGTTCAAGAATGGGTTGAAATAATAGCTGCCCCAGAGTCAGGAACCAGGAACCCAAACTCCCTAATCAAAAGCCATGATCAGTGGCTGGTTGTATCATCCCATTCTTGGGGTAGAGGGTTTTTATATCCCTTTCTGCCACCAGCAGCCATCCAGAGGTTGGATCTCCAGCCACCTGCCATGAGAGGGGGGATGGGGACAGGTAGCCACTGCACAGAGAGAGCAACTTACTACTATTTAAGGTAATTTATCCCCTCTTTCCTGGATGCTGTACTTTGTTTTCCAGCCTCCTGAGTTTTAAAATAGTTGTTTCAGACAACTTCTGCCTGTTTAATCCTTGTTTCAGTGGAAGGATTGAATCCTGGAGCTCCCCACTCTGCCATCTTCCCCAGAAGTCAGTATTTGTTCTTTTTTGGCTGCTAAATTTTAGAACATGAGAATAATGTTCATTGTAGTACTGAAGTTCCTAGCGAAAGTTTTCAAGAATGAGAAATAATAAATATTAAGATTGAAAGGGGAATAGAAAGTTGATGTTTGCAGATAACATGGCTGTCTGCATGGGAAACCTTCCCCAAATCCCCCCACACAAAATATCATGACTGATAAAAAATATCATAACTGATAAAACTGTCCAGCAGTCTTCCTGACTAAACCACTGGAAAATACAATATAAAACAAAATATCATGCTAATTATAAAGTATCCAGAAACTAATCTAACAATGAAAGAAAACATTTATAGAAGGAAAATGTAAATTTCACTAAAGAACTAAAAAAAAAACCTGAATGAATGAAGTGATGCGTGGGGCTTTGAGTGAAAAACATAATCTTATAAAGATATCACTATCTTGCATTTATTCTCTAAATACCATACAACTTCACTGAGATTTTTCCTTAGATTTTGGGAGAATATCACAGAAAGATTCTAAGATGTGCATGAAATAACAATTTTCAAAAGGTTTATTTGGGGAACAAAGGAAACCCTCCCAGCTGTTAGGGCATATTATACAGGCAGGTGATAAAGGACATATGGTATTAACACAAAAGCAACTAGATCAATAAAGCAGAGCAATTATCTAGAAAGAAACTCACATAAATACAAGAAACTTGCTGTATAGGGTGGCATCACAAAAGGAGGGTGGAAAGAACAAATTACTTAGTAGATGTGTCAACAATTGGCTTACTCTATAGTCAAAACTTATAATGAGTGTGCTGGTTTGAAAGGATGTCCGTCCTCTAGAAAAGCCATATTTTAATCCTAATCCCATTTTGTAAAGGTGGCCGTTTCTTCTAATCCCTATTCAAGCATTGTATGTTTGAGATTGTAATTGGATCATCTCCCAGGAGATGTGATGTAATCGAGAGTGGTTGTTAAACTGGATTAGGTGACAACATGTCTCCACCCATTTGGGTGGGTCTTGATTAGTTTCTGAAGTCCTCTAAAAGAGGAAACGTTTTGGAGAATGAGAGATGTGGAGAGAGCAGAGAATGCTGCAGCCCCACAAAGCAGAGTCCATGAGCCAGCGACCTTTGGAGATGAAGAAGGAAAATGCCTCCCGGGTAGCTTCATGAACCAGGAAGCCAGGAGAAGAAGCTAGCAGATGATGCCGTGCTTGCCATGGGCCCTTCCAGATCAGAGAGGAACCCTGACCATGTTCACTATGTGCCTTTCCAGATGAGAGAAAAACTCTGACTGTGTTTACCATGCGCCCTTCCACTTGAGAGAGAAACCCTGAACTTCATTGGCTTGCTTGAACCAAGGTATCTTTCCCTGGATGTCTTTGATTGGACATTTCTATAGATTTGTTTTAATTGAGACATTTTCTCAGCCTTAAAAATGTAAACTAGCAACTCATTAAATTCCTTTTTTTAAAAGCCATTCCATTTCTTGTATATTGCATTCTGGCAGCTAACAAACTAGAACAATAAGTATAATATGGAATCCTACATAACGATATATACAAATAAATTAAACCCCTAAATGTGAAAACTAAAGGTGTAAAGCTAAGAAAGAAAATGTAGGAGAACAATTTTGGAGTCTTTGAATGGAAAAAAAAGAAAAAATCTAAAAAGCACAAAACACAAAGCCACATATTAAAAATTAATGAAACCTGATCAACAATTGGAACCACATGGAACCACTGAAAATTTAACAAAGGACGACAACTAATGAATGATATTTGCAAAGTTTAAAGTTGAAAAGTAATTATTATTTAGAAAAGGCAAAGAATAACAGTAAATCAGCAAAGAAAAACAGTCAAAATCTCCGCTGGAAAAATGGGCAAAGAATATGAGCAGGCTATCATAGGAAAAAAAAACACATGACTGCTATGACTGTGAAGCAGTATTAATCCCATTAGTAATCAGAGACATGCAAACTAAAATGAGACAGTATTTATATGCTTAGAAATGATTAAAACAAATTTAAAATAATATTAAAGTAAGGGAACAAGGGATCAACTTCCACGACTACTGGTAAGAGTGTAAGCTGGTACATGCATCCTGGGATCAGCAAGACTGCAGAGAAAGTTCCGGACTATAGCAAGGCCTGTTGTAGGAAAGGGTGGGAAGCGAAATGACAGATATGTGAAGTGTGCAATGTGCATACCACAGAATCAAATGTAGCAGTCCCAAAGAGTGATTTACATGGACTAACATGGATATTTCCCCAAAACAGAAGGTAATGACAATTGACATTCAGTGGTGTTTATGTAAATTAAATAGCAACATGTCATTACATATATTCTTTTTTTTTTTTTTAATTTGCATATGGGCAGGAGGCACCAGGGATCGAACTCCAGACCTCCAGCACAGCAGGTCGGAGCTCTGCCTGCTGAGCCACGGCAGCCGCCCTACATATATTCTTAATGCTTTTATTTAGAAATATTATAGTATACAGATAATTATAGAGAATAACATAATGAATATTAAATTATCTAGCCACACTAGTATAAAAATTAACAAAAGCTCTGTGTCTATATATTTGCATGTATGTGTGCATGCATGTGTCTCTTTTGCTTTGGGTCATTTCCATGTCTGTGCAATTCGTTTCTGAAGTTTCTTTAAACGTTCTCATCTTCCACCCCATGAATCTTGGAATTGGACCCTTTATCTCTGAAAAAAGCATGGCCAGGAATTCACTTTCTCCCCACCAACTTGAACTTCTGATGAAAATCTCAGCTGCCTTTTAAAGGTTGTCTCAAAACCTTCTTCTTCCCTGGGATGTTAACTCATTACTCCAGTTGGAAACAATATTTCATACCCTGAATCTTTTCCTCTCCCGATTTCATCTTCTTGGCCTTTCTTTTTCATCAGAAGTTCAGACACAGGCACCATTACCTTTTTTTTATCACCTCCTTTTTACTCTTCGGCTATGTCAGCTCTGCCCTCCAACGGGCCCTCATTCCACTGCTTCATGGAGCCATAAATACACTCCTGATGGAAATGTGAGCTTTTAGCTGTTGCTGTCTTCTCTTCTCCCCAGCGCTTCCCCAAATACACAGCCTTGATTTCTAAACAGCCATAGACCTCTTTCCTGCCAGGCCCAATCTAACACCTTTTTCACATCAAGACTGTAAGCTCCACAAAGGGAGTAAGGATTGTGCTGACTATGGAAGGAGACAAGAGGTTGCCAGATAGAAAACAAAAGGGGCGAGCATTCCAGTGAGATTCCCATGAGTTAGGAAGTCAAAGGAAATGAATACTTTTAAGACTGTCTCTAGAATCGACAAAAGTCTTTTCAAGGAGATTTTTAAGTAATATGTACACTCATTTATGTTGATAAAATGTGCCCCTTTTACTGTCCACCAACTGGCTTTGTTGCATATATATTAAATTTAAATCATTGCTAATTCATGGATAAAAAGTATGCATCCCTCAAAACTATTTTTTTAATTATTTAATTGTTCATGAGGATGAGTATGTTTTGATGTGGTTGATAAAATGTTCTGTTTCCATTGGAGGAAATTATCCTTTCAAATATGTTCCTAATTTATTTACTACAGTCCTTACAGGTTTTTTATTTCCTTTTTAGTATTTAGTTATTTGTTGCATCTGGAGTGTATTTTGAGGTATAGACTAATAAGGGAAAACATATTTTTAAAAATAGTTTTCCTATTAACCCAACTTTATTTATTGCTCTTATTCTTCTATACTAAAGGATGTAGTATATCCTTCCCTGATTGGAAATAACTCATTTATCACATAATAATTCATTTATATATCATAGGATTGGTTTATCACTTGAATATAACAATATTCTTCTGCTGACAGGCAGAATGCTCCTTTTTTCAGGAGAGCTTACTTAAAGCTAATAGAGAAAAGCATAGTCAAATTGGAAAAATATTTTAAAATATTTAAAAACTATTTTTTCAAAACTGCTTTCTGTTTCTGTCTTCTTATTTTTTCATGCACAGGAAACATTTGTAGAAATGTTCTGCTAATTGATTTTAAAATTGGAAATATTACCTTGATATATTTCAGAAGGAAACACAGCAAAAATAAATATTATGACTAACCTCATAGGGTGTTAAAGTAGATCATAATTAACCAAAATCAAATATAAGTGTTTGGAATTTTAATATTGATTAATAGAATTGGAACACATGGATGAGGATATTTCACATTTATGTTTGTCCATTCATTCATTCATTATTCGCTAATTTAATAAATATGATTCTTCGGGGTTTGTAGTGGTTATCAAATATGAAGTGGTGAATATATTCCCTTTCTTCGTGCTCTTCACTCTGGTTTTTGTAGTTTGCTTGTTGAGTGGTGTAGCAATGATCAGAAACCTGGAAGAAAATAATAGACTGATGCCATATAGTATACCATGTTCAAATGGGTGTGCACAGGTGGTGTGAACTGCTGGGGAAACAAGGTGGCCATTGCACGCCGCATGGGGGATTCTCAGCGAGGACTGGCCTGAGGGTGCCAACACTCATCTTTAACAAGGGGCACAGAAGGGGGAGCATCGCAGGGCTGGAAATTGACAAGTGTCATTTCCATATTCAATAGGAGGGTTAAGTTAGAATAGGAAATTAATGAACAGATGAGTTTATGCCAACTCAAGGCATTACCTTAAGATTATAGGCAGTCATGTCCAAACTAGAGTCTTGTTCTATTTTTCTTAATTTAACAGTGCTAAAGCTGGCAATTCAAGAAAATGCAACAGGTATAATGCAAATATTTTAATATCCTTGTGCATAAAATGGAGATATAGAGGGTGGATCAAGGAAAATAAAGTGGGTTATTAACAATTAGAAGTTCTGTTTGAAAAGGAATGAATCTGGAGAGATTGCTAACACTACCAAGAATGCTGTCTTATTTTAGCATTTTCCATTTTTCTATTTTAGCATTTTTAGCAGTAACTTGAATGGCAATAGTAAATTGAAATTTAACAGACTTTTAATTTGTTGGATAATCTGGTGTCAATAATTGCCAGATGTGCTGATCACCTAAAACTAAGGAAGATTTAAACAGAATAGATTTAAATCTAATTCTATCATCTAAATATATACTGAGGAAGATTTCTACAAATGTGAAATTATTAAAAATAAATGTATTCTGAATAATTGAATTCTTAAAATCAAAAAGAAACAATTGCATAAAGAATGCTGTGTAATAAATAAGCCTGAAACTAGTAGATTAATACACAAAGAGTTATTTTCTCACATTGTTTCCAAAGGTATAAAACCAGTAGGGGCTTGATTGGATGGTTCTGGCTTACTGTCCTTAATGACATGGCAGTCAAGGCTTGACTGGGTTTGGAGACTTTGCTTCTGAGATGAATCACTTCCATGGCTTTTAGTCAGGGGCTTCCATTTATTGCCACTTGATACTCTCCTTGGAGCTGTGTGTCCTCATGAGGGCAGGTGGCTTCCTCAGAGTAAGTGACATGAGAGAATAAGGCAATAGCCATAATGTCTGCTATAGTCTGCCCTCAGAAGGGATGTACCAGCCACTTCTGCCATGGTCTATTTGTCATGCAGATCAACCTGACACAAGGCATAAGGGTGCCACACCAGGGCTTCAATACAAGAAGGCAGAGATCACGGGGGGCCTTTCTTGGAGTTTGGTTACCGTTAGGCACAGAGTCGTTAAGGATTCCACAGGAGACAGTGAGTCAAAGATTAACAGATGTACTGAAGGAATAAAGCAGGAAGGAAGTAGGCAGAAGAGTAAAAGGTAAAAAGCAGGTCGGAGCCTGAAGTTGGTTGCCACCTAGGGAACCAGCAGGAAGAGAAAGAAAATGGCTCTGGCTCTTTGTTCTGGGAGCTATGTTTTAAAGGGGCAGTGCAGCCAGGAGGGGAGGGTGCCCACTAGGTGGTATGCTGTTTCCTGATTGGATGGGGGCTTGTAACAGGTTTATATCTGGATCCTTGGACCTGCCGAAGACACTGAAAAGGGGACTGAGGGGGGCTCTGCATCAAAAATTCCTTTCAGTCTTAGAATTTCCTTTCTAGGACCTAATAGCTACCACACATAAATGTACAGTTTTGAAAAAGCAGCTTGGAGATTTATTGGTTCATAATCAATGTATGTCATTGATGTGATGTAGCTGCCAAAAGCGTCTATGTGATATTAGCTGGCATCAAACGCACACACACACTATTGCACTCTAAAACATAGCTGTTATTATTTTTCTCAAGTTAGCGTTCCATATTTTATGAGAATTTCATATAAATTTGAATAGATTCAGAAGAAGATGTTATGAAATTTGAAAGTACAAAATCTAAAAGGAGGGCTGGGTGCTTCTAGGCTTGCATAAGAAAACAGGTACAGGGGATTCGAAAGCAATAACAAAAGAACTAAAGGCCTGCCATGTGGAAGAGGAAGGACACTTGCTCTTGTGTATTTCCAAGGGATGGGTATATTAATCGATGGGAAGAAAACATCTGAAAGACAAATGTCAATTAAATAAGGAAAAACCTGTGTAAGGGCAAAAGCAGTACAAAATTAGGTATGTAGTAAGTTCTTTATATTGGAATGACATTTCGTTAAGATTCAGGTAAATATGTTTGAGAGGTATTTCAGAATTAAATGAATTATTCATTCTTTCAGTCATTCTTTCAGAAAACAGTAACTGAGCATTCATTATATGCTGAGAACTGTTTTTAAGGTCTAGTTTGGCAGGGTCATGAATAAGACAGGCAAGAACCTGCTGTTTCAAGTTTTTCTCTGATTGTGGGAAACAAGAAAACAAATAAACAAAAAAAAGTTTATTTCACAGGGATGAAACAGGCTAAGGAGAAAGAGCGCTATGGGTACAGGTGGGTCAACCATAGAAGCTAAGGCAGCTAGGGGACCCGTCACCAGGGAGGTCATCTTTAAGCCAACAAGCTGAGTGACAGAAGAATCTAGCCTTGTGAAAATGTGGGAAAAGAGAGCTACCAATACTGGGAAAGAAAAAAATGTGAGGCCCATTGGCCCAGAGAAGCATAGAGTCCTCTGTTTACAGGAAGGTGTTTTTCTGACTAGGCCATTGGGAGTGGTGGGAAAGGTAGAAGAGAACGAGCAGAACTGAGCTCATCTGGAAAGTAGATAATGGCAAAGCATTTCAATTTGGTCTCAATATGTTCAAAGAAATTCTAAGTTTCTAGGGCTGGGGACATAGTCTGATTGACATTTTGTAATATCATTTTGTTTGTGGGAAATATGGTTGAATTAAGGGCAAGGGTAAAAGTAGAGAAAATAATAAAAGGCTATTGCACTAGTTTGAGTGAGAAGAAACACTGTCAAATTATTCACTGACACATCCTCTGGACCATACTTTGGTTCCTAAAAATACAGGGGCAAAAAAATCATACCTTTCAAAAGCTGACGGTCTGCTGAGAGGATTAGGCATACATGGCTATGTTACAACTTTGGTGGTTGATGCCAAGATTGAGATAATATTGTCAAGACAGAAACAAAGACTGAGTGAATGAAAGGCGACTATCAGGGATGCGTGCCCTGAAAGCTGCACAAACAACCCTGAAGATCCCTTCCAAATGTGGGATTCTAGGATTCTATAAGGCTCTCAAAAGACTTTCTTTCATCCTGTTCTGACCTTCACAGCTTAGGGACCCACCTTCTGCTGTGACAATCTCCTCTCCCATGGCCCCTAACAGATCAGCCATCCAGCCAAAAGAAGCCTCTGTAAGTCCACTTAGGGAGAGATGCATGCACCAGTTTCTGTTTTACGACACTCAAGTCCGAGGCTGCTCTGAGTATTCATGAGTCTTTGTACTGATTCAATCTCCTTAGCATCTTTGAGTTCAACTTTTCTAACTGTAAAATCCCATGATGGTTCTACCTATGTCACAAAGTTGTTGAGAAGATCAAATTGCCATATTTGTGGAAATGCTTTGAAAGTCTCTTGGACATCTGTGGGAAAGTGAATGGCCATCTGAGGGATAACCATTGCTCCTAGTTAGTGCTTGGATGGAATAAGCCAGAGTTCTACCTGGATGTAGCATCCTGCTGAGCACACACAGAGTGAGGATGACCTTTCAGTGTGGTGATTTTTTCCAGCACCTTCAGCCGAGCCCAAGTCTCCCTGAGGAAGTGAAAAGGAGAAACGGAGCATGAAGATGGAGTTAGTCTTTTTAGTACAGATGACTACTATTTCATATTTGCAAAGAACTTGAAATCATTTATTTTAATTTCTTCCCCATATCCACAGTGGGCACTGCTGGCCTTATTGTATAGATCAGAAAATCTAAATCATGAAATCAAGTAACTACCACTTGGGTCCACAGTGAGTAAATCACAAAGCTGGTGAAAAACTCCCAGGTCCGAGTGTGGTTCTGCAATCCGGGAGCCAGAAGCATCTGAGGAAGTGAGCCCAATATGCTCTGACTTAATCATTTGTGAGTGGTGCTGCAAATGAAAAGCTTTCCAGTCTTTGAACACACTCTAATAGGAAATAATTCTTTAATCCTTCTCGGGATCACTTTTCGTCCATTCTTTTATTCACATTGTATAGATCCTGACTTTTTCACCACTGTACCTGTAGCACAGATCACTGATTAATTCATTCAGCAAACAACCATATATTGAGCAATTACTGGCATCTGGCACAAGATTCATAAGGTTGTATCTTTCAGATGAACAGAGGTCAGCTGCTAGGCTGACACTTCATAGAGAACAAAGGCAGAAAATACACTCTTTCTAAGAATGCATGAATAACAGTGATCCCCAAAGCATGCTTCATGGAATCCAGATCTAGGGGACTTTAAAAGGTGTTAATAAAGACAAAGCAAGTGCAAAACTTAAAAACAAAAAGATGGTGCATTTCTCATTAAATATATTTAGACCAATTCCTTTACTGCCGGTCTTTTGGGAGCTTTTAAAATGACAATTCCTGATGACTTTAAGAAGGGAATATAATTTGCAACACTTTCAAACCTTATTTGAAACTGGGAATGTTTAGCTTTTGTCTGATAGACATGAAGTAGGACTATGTTTCAAAGATTATTTGGGGAATACTGGGATACAATTTCTCCTGTCTCTGCCCCTTATCAGTATTTGCCAATTTTCATCTCTGTCTTGCCCACAAACTTGGATTTTCAAGCTTGCCTTATTTAAAGAAGAGATTTCTGGCTGGGTTAGCCTGCACTTCACCCCTCCGTTTTTCCAAATCCAAGTCCAAACTCATGGAGGACTTAGTGTCAACTCAGGCTTTCCTGGTCTCTGCTTGTTCACAAATAGTTCAACTTTGTTTTCCTCTTTCTCTTGCTGACAGCATCTCATGGTTTACTTGCTAAGTGCTAGGTATAAAATTTTTAGGTGCTGAGCGGGGTCTGGCGTTGAATATGTGAAAAGCCTCTGCCCTGTAGGATTTCAAATTTAGTTGGGGATTTAATACATATACAAAAATTGGGATAATTTCCAAGGTCAGAAGAATCCTTGATAAGGCATAAAGAAACTACGATACTCAGAAGAGAAAGAGAACTTACAGTCAGGGAATTGGAAAGACTTCTTGAAAGAGGTCTCCAGTTATGGAAACAACAACCCTCCCCACCCCTTCCCCGCCACACACACACACACACACACACACAGCTTTGGTTTTTTTTTAAAGAAGTTAGATTATTTACCCACAAGTGATCCTCTGTGATCAGCTTAGAAATCTTATCAATAGTTCTGACAGTTATGTGAAATTATACCTCTGGGTGCCCCACTGAACCAACATCAGCAATAATTATTTTTTCTTCTATTAGCTCCTGTAATGAGCAGCTTTCTTCAGAAAACAAAGGAGTATATTAAACTCCACACTGCCCTGGAATTTTAAAAAGCTAAATGTGATTTTTTTATACTAAAGTCTTTAATTCTCACCAATGATAAAAACACAATCAATAGATTTAAATTTAAAAAAAAAAAGGGTTTCTTTCCAGCCATTATAATTTTCCACTTACTGTATGTGGCTATGAACTCTGCTAGGCATTCAAAAATATTAATTCTGTTTCGTGTGGCTTCTTTATACAATTTAAATTTATTGTTTATTTTTAAAAGTTTATTTCTTGCATGATTATTTGCATAAACTATTGGGTTATAACAAGATATGCTATGCTGAGATATATTTTTTTCTAACATCCCCAGTTTGCTTAGCTTTTAATGCTTCATTACAAATCTCATCAAGACTAATTTATGGGGTGTCTTGATGGATTTATTTTTGTGAATATGATGGATTGCAAACACATTTATGTATTCCACTTATTTCCAATTTTATTTAATGTGTTGCACTAAAAATTTACATCCTTGGATCAAGATGGTGGAATGAGAAATTTCAGAGCTTCATCGCCCCGCAGAGGCTTTGAACAACAAGTAAGAAATATCCGGAAAAGTTTTCTCAAAACTTCAAAACATTTATAGGAGTAAAGGGTGAATCTCAAATAAAGAAAAAATCTGCTTAGAAGCAGTAAGATCTCATGTTGTCCAGGCTGTCTCCAGCTCCTCCCATACCCCACCACCACAAGCTGCCCTCCCAGCGTGGATCCTTGGCCAGTTTCCAGGGGAAGCAGAGTCAACCTTGCACATATATCGGAAGCATAATGCCTGACCCAGCCTGTCTGATGGTGACCTGAGAGACTCACTATTGCACAAATTGTCCTACATGTAGAAGGCAGTCTTCATGCTCTCCTGCAGAATGCTGGTGATGCTTGGGGCCAAGGATTGCTGGCTGCAGGACACACAGGGCAGTGCCTGAGACTGTGAGGAAACTTTCCTCTGGGTGAGGGGATAATTCCTGGAGCAAAATTGCATGACCAAGACAAGTCAGCTCTGCTGAAAGGACCAAGAAGGTCCCTGTGCTTGGACCTGGAGCTATTCTCTAAACTCTCTTTGTATGAATAAGCTCTGAAATAGAGCACTTGCACATGTCAATTTGGAAAGTCTGGGGAAGGTATTTTCTATTTCTCCTTTTTTTTTGGTTAGGTCCTAGTGTTCAAGGAAAGCTTTTTTATTATACTAGACTAATACAAGATTAAGGAATAGATATTTCAGAGTCTAAATTCCAGTGATAACACATCAGAAGTTTCAACAAAAGATTACAAAATTTACGAAGAAGCAGAAAGTAGTGACCCAAGCAAAGGGGAAGCTTAGATCTTTAGAAACCACCAGTGAGAACAATCAGACATGGGACATTCCAGACAAGAACTAAAAATATGCTCAAAGAGCTAAAAGAGAACATGGACAAAAGATGAAAGAAAATCAGGAAAATGACAGATGGACACAAATAGAATATCAATAAAGAGATGGAAATTATGAAAAGGAAATGAATGGCGCTAAAGGCAACAGAAGCAAATTAAAAATTCTCTAGAAATTTTCAACAGCAAATTGGAAGTAGCTGAAGAAAGTATCAGTGAAGTTGAAGATAAGATAATTGAAAGCATCCAGTCTGAAGAACAGAAAGAAAGAAAGTAAAAATTGAGCATACCCTGAGGGACCTGTGGGAAACCATTAGACATACCAATATAGGCATTACGGGAATCGCAGAAGGAGAAGAGAGAAAAAAAGAAGGAAAGAGGATATTCAAGGAAATAATGGCTGAACACTTCCAAAATTGAACAAAAGATATGAATATAATCAACCAAGAAGCTCAGTGAACTCCAAATCAGATAAATCCCATACTGTGCTATGTTATAATCAAACTGTTAAATGCCAACAATGAAGAGAGAATTTTGAAAGCTGCAAGAGAGAAGCAATGTGATGTGCACAAGTGAGCCTCAATAAGATTAAGTAAGAACTAGTAGGTTGCCCATATATTTACTTCTAGGTACTCCATGATTAACTAGCCAACACCATAGGCGTCTGTGAATCAGACCATTGCTATTACTGCTTTGCCTTTGCTGTTCATCACAGCAGCCATGCCCACCTTTTTCTTCAGTGCTTAACTATCACCTTTTGAATCCTGCAAACCAAAGATCCAATCATCTTTATTGTGTTTAAGAATCCAAGTTCATCGGCAGCAGTTCCCACAGGAATAGCTGACCTACAGAGAAGAGCAATCACAGAGCTCTTCAGGGTTGATGGAGCTGCTCTCACACATTTATTCCTCAAAATCCTGGTGAAATTGTCCTCTGGACATTTCTGGGATTGGGGAGCAGGTCTTACATGATAAATCCACTCTATTCCATTCTCTAAACCTTTAGATCCCCTCATCTACTACTGTACCAGAGAAGTTCTGCCTTTCAACTTCAGGTAATGCTGGCCACCTTTTGGTCCAGATTTTGCTCAACCACCCAAACAAAGTGTTAGAGGCTTTCTAACCCTTTGAGCTACAATACTGAATCCAGAATCTCTGCTTTGTGGGTCCACATCAATACATTCAGCCTGATGCACCTTTATGTTCCTTCCACTATTATCCCACACCCTTAATATTCATCCTTATACATATTCCACTGATTTCTGTCTATATAAGCTGGAAAAATCATACAGTTCCTTTGGAGTGTAGTACACCTTCTCATGGTTCATACTTTGTATTTCTCCTTTTGAGGCATGTTAGGATTTTAGTCTAGTTTTAGATATGGAAGAAGAGGGGTGCTGGGGTTATGTCATGAGAGGAAAAAGCAGTGTCTATCAAGCCAACTGCCTCAGGACATTTCATTACAGTTTTAAATTGTGAAATACAGTTAATATCTTCAGACAGAGGTGTGAGGGCTATTTCTCCAGGGGATTTAGTTACAGGTTTATTAGGCACAGCAGTCTCTTCAGATGGGAGCTGGATTTCTGATTCTTTAGGCCAAAGTGGAGGTTGGATGTCTGACTGTTTAGGAAAGACTGGTGGTCTGGTGGCTAACCTTTACCCATAATCTCATAAAGGAGACACAGCAGAATCTAGGGTTTCCATGTCCCTACCATAAACACTATATGCCCATATTTCCCCATTCCAATAATTAGCATCCCATTCCTTCCTAATCAATGCCATGACTTTTAACATGAGATAACCCTGCAAGGTTGGTAATTCAATTTATGTGGTAATTCAGCCATTCACACCATGCAACTATAGGTCTGGTTTTGAGAAATTCAAAGTCAGTGGCTATTAAAAATATGAGATTCACTCAAGACACACAGATTCTTTTGTGTCCTTAATGTTGTGCTTGAGTTGGCAATTTGAAGACTTGAGCTCATCCCTTTCTTTAACAACTGTATCCATAGCATTTATAAGTAAGCAGCCAACATCAGTATACTTTTTTCAGTATACTTTTTAACTCTATAAAACTCTATAACTGTTTCAAATGCACCATTACCCAGAGCCCAGCCTCTTATAAGCATTTGAGTAGCAATATCCAATTATATTCCCCAATTTTGCATATCTCCATTTCCAATTCAAACCATGGGCTATCTCTGCCATTTTGATCACTGGAAATAGAGTTCTTAGCGCCCTCTGATATAATCAATTAAATAACCAATACCCAAAACCCCAGAACCATCTCAGAATTCTCATTCTTAAGATTCTGTTTCTCAAGAATGACTCCTGGGGACAAAATCTGTATTAGTCAAGGTTCTCCACAGAAATAGGACTGAAAAAATATAGGTGTATGTATGTATGTGTGTGTGTGTGTGTGTGTGTGTGTGTAAATATTAAGAAGTTTAATGATTTATCATAAGAATTGGCTTACATGATCATTGGGTTAGTAAGTCTGAGTTCCATAAGGCAAGACACAATTTGGAAACTCTAATGGTGGTTTCAATGATTTCTGATTGGCTGAAGTAGAGATAGTAATTTTTCTTTCTGACTGCTGAAATAATCAGTTCTCCCTTTAAGGCCTTCAACTGAATGGATGAAATTTCTCTCATTGGCGAAGGGAATCTCCTTTGTTGATTGTGATATAATCAGCCATAGAGGCAATCGACTGATTAAACTATTAATAATAGTTTACATCCATGAAATTCCTCATTGTAGCAATTAGGTCAGTGCTTGCTTGACCAATAAACTGGACACTATAACGTGGCCAATTTGACACATGAACTTGTCAAGTTGACAACTTAACACATGACAGTCACCTGAGGAGGTAGGGTGTGAGTACTCTGTATTGGGTTTGTATTATTTTTGCATCTGTCCTATACACTTGGAATTATTTTAAAATAAAAATCTAAAAAGAATTCCATCCTTGTCATAATTGGTCATGCAGGAATCCTCTCCCCGTGCAGTTGTTGACATGAAAATTAATGGGTCCCAGTGAAAGTATCAAGTTAGCTCTTTGTCATATTTTCTTACTCGTTTTTCTCTTCTGTGTGACTCCCTATATTTAACTTAAGCAGCCACACATAGTTGCTTCATGGATGCAAAGAAACAATAGCCTTTGGAATATGTTGTGAATCAAGCAAACCTACTTATTTTATGAGAAGTTATAGTATCGGACCTCATCTGTGATTGGGAAATTGTCCAAATTATCACTTCACGGAGAGAGTTTAGTCTGTTAATATTCAGATCCAAATTCATAAGTCAATTATTTTCCCCAGCAGATTTCTCTTCCTACCTTAAATCCCAACTCACAGCCGTGGTTTGGATGTTCATCTTTGAGGAAATAGGAAACTACCCAGTAGGTGAGGACATATAGTCTCATTTACTCTAATCCATCTTTGAAGAGGCATGATGACCTGGAATGAGGGCATAAACAGGGAGAGTACTTTTAGGGGTATCATGTATCTGACAATGTGAGTTAAAGAAGTAAGTTTGCTGAACAAAATAATTTCCCGAAAACTGCAATCTTTTTTTGACAAATGCTACATGGTAAAGCTGAACAAATCTAATCCCTGAATAAATCCAATTGTCATTGACTATGGGTGTGCTAGTTTTTGAAAGAGATGACATTTATGATACCTTTACTAAACATTATGAAAACCCTTAAACTTCAAATCCAAACTATGACCTTTGAGCAATGTCCTCTTTCTTTAATAACATCTTTAAATGTCAGTGCCATCATACTGATGGGAACTCTCTGTTAAATTCTATCATACTAATGAAATAGTCAGGTAAACCTATCAAGGGCAAAAAAAAAAAAGGATGGGAAAGAGAAAGGGGTCAAGAAGTAATAAAGGCAAGAAACAGAGAACTAATGAAAAAAGTAGAAGTTACTTGTTAAGATTCTTGAATATGTAGAGTATAAGCCTTTGTGTAGAAGGCTAGAGCTCCTGATAAATGTCAAGTGTGACTAGTTGAAATAAGACCTTTGAAATGATAACTCAACTAAAATAATGCCTAATGAAAATTTGTAACCATCAAGTATAGGGGTCACAAAATACCTCTGCTCTGTAGAGCTTTTATGAAATCGCTCCAAATTTGTGAATCATAAAGGCAAAGACCATGTCTTTATTTATCAAAAGGCATTGATAGGTATTGATTTCTTCCAATTTTGTGATAGATACTATGGAGTAAAAAATAGATATATCTAAATCCCTCTCCTTAAAAAGTTCAGAGGAGGATGTTTGGAAGATGGTGGAATAGGTTAATCTGAGTTCACCCCTGCTCCATGGAAAAACTAGAGAAGTAACAAAAAAATGAGCAGGATAATAGTTACAGAGTGTGAATGAACATAGAGGGTCTTCTACACTATATAGGAAGGTCCTGGATGAAAAATTGGAGGAATTGGGACAAAGAGCATGGGGTGAGTGTGCTTGGTCATGACTCCACCAAGAACCAGAGGCAGCATGTAGGAAAGGGTGGGTCCCCAAATAATGGAGCACCCCCACACACACACACTCCTGCATGCTAGCTTGGGAGATCTGTCCCCATAGTTCCATGGCTGGGAGCTCCTGTTAGGAACCTGGAAGCCAACAGACTAGCTCTCCCTGTGCACAGAGACCATTCAACTGGTGCACAATGCCTACAATTCTTCTTTCCCTGTGGAGGCCCGGAGCCCTCAGACATGCACAGATGAAGAGGTAACAATGAGGGAGCAAGTCACACTGTGCCATATGCACTGCACCCTGTACCCCTCACTGTGCCTTATGCCCTCCATGCCCCATCCCACACTGCACACACCCCATGCCACACTGAACAGGCAGGCATTTCTGGTTGGCTCTGGGCAGGAGAGTTGAAATACCTAGTTCCACAATTCAAGATCTTTCCACAACAGGAGCCTGGGGGCCACTAGACCCATCAGGCCCACAAGCAGGATCTCCACTAAGGTGCACACTGCCCACCCACAGCCCAGGAGTTGGCAGCTTTCAGTATGCACCAGGAACAGTGGACCTGGATGAATTGTATCAAGTCTTCATACAGCTTAGCCAGCTGCTGAGTCCAAGCAAGGAGTGCCTGAGAGGAAGTGGAGGTCCGAGAGTGTCATCTGCTAGGAAGAAGTGGGATGTGTAGTCTGACATACTGCTTATTTGTCTAGCTTTAAACAGATCCTCAGGTAGAGATGCATCTCCTCATGAGGTCCGGGTCTTGGTTTGGTGGGGGAATTACTGACAAATCAAATGCAAAAGGAGATCTTCAGTGCAAACCCAAACAAATACAAAACCTTAAATGAGTGAGGAAAATCAACTCCCAACTTAATCGTATCAAGATATTCAAATTCCTTGAGGCCAACAGAAAATTGCAAGGCACATATAGTTGCAGGCAGCTATTGGCTCAGCCAAATGAGCAAACTAAAATACTGGAAGAGAACAACTAATTAAAGAAGTTCATAGATCTCTCATAAATACATTCAATGGGTTGGCTAATGACATAAAAATATCAAGAAGACACTAAAAGAGTATACAGAAGAATTTGAAAGAATGAGTAGAAAAATAGCAGCTCTCATAGAAATTAAAGAAACTGCAGGCCAAATTAAAAATATAGGAGAGACATGGAACAGAAGATTTGAAAAGGCAGAGGAAAGAATAAGAGAACTAGAGTACCTGAAAACAGAATTCAAATGGACAAAAGAACAAGTGATGAAAAATGTGGAAAATTTTGAATTGGATCTCAGGGAAATGATGTTCAACATGAAGCACACAAATATAAGAATCACTGATGTCCCAGAAGAAGAATAAAAGAGTAAAGGGCTAGGAAGATCAGCTGAGGAGATAATCAGGGAAAATTTCCCAATCTTTCTTAGAGACATTGGGCAAATCAAAGAAGCCCAATGAACCCCAAATAGAATAAATCCAAATAGGCCTACTCCAAGACACATAGTGATCAGATTGTCAAATGTTGAAGAGAAGTAGAAATTCCTGAAAGCAGCAAGAGAAAAGCAACTCATCACATACAAGAGAAACCACAGAAAACTGGATTCGGACTACTCAACAGGAACAGGTGAGAAGGTGGTATCATACATTTAAGATACTGAAACAGAAAAACTTCCAGCCCAAAATTCTTAATCCAACTAAATTGCCCTTCAACAGTGAGGGAGGAATTAAAAGTTTCAGAGACAAAGTTTGAAGGAATTTGTCAACAAGAGACCTGCCAAACAAGAAATACTAAAGGTTGTTTTGTCAGCTGAAAAAACAAACAAACAAAGAAAAAACAGGAGAAAGAGTTCTGGAGGAGGGCACAGAATTAAAGAGTACTGATAAAGGTAACTTAAAGACCAAAAAGAGAGTAAGTGAAATGCATATATAGCTCTAACAAATAAAAACTAACAGAGAAAATGGTCAATTCAAGAAATTCCTTTACAGTAATAACTTTGAATATTAATGGACTACACTCACAAATTAAAAGATACATATTGGCAGAATGGATTAAAAATATAATCCAGCTATATATTGTTTACAAGAGACAAATCTTAGACCCAGGGACTATTGTTTATTTTAAACATTCCAAAAATAGATTGAAAGTGAAAGAATTGAGAAAGATGTTCTGTGTAACCTGCGACCAAAAGAAAACAAGAGTAGCTCTATTACTATCAGATAAAATAGGCTAAATGTAAAGACATCATAAGAGACAAAGAAGGACACTATATTAATAAAAAGGAACAATTCACTAAGAGGAAATAAAAATAATGAATCTTTAGGCTCCCAATCAAGGAGCTCCAAAGTATCTGAGGCAAACAATGGCAAAATTGAAGGGAGCTTTCTCTCTTTCAGCAATAATAGTAGGAGAGATCAGTACACCACTCTCCACTATAGATGGAACAACCAGACAGACGATCAACAAGGGAATAAAGAACCTAAACAATGTGATAAATGAATTAGAGCTGATAGACATACATAGACCATCATATCCCAAACATCAGGATACACATTCCTCTCTAGCACACCTGGAACATTCTCCAGGATAGATAGTATGCTAGTACACAAAATGAGTCTTTATAAATTTAATAAGATTGGAATGATCAAAAGTACTCTCTCTGACCACAATGGAAAGAAATTCGAAATAACTAATCACCAAAGAAACAGAGCTTTCACAAATATACGGAGATTAAACAACAGCTCTTAAATAATCAGTGTGTCAGAAAAGAAATTCTTAGTGAAATTAGTAAATATCTGGAGGAGAATGATAATGAGACTACAAAATATCAGAACTTATACGATGTAGCAAAGACAATGCAGGGAGGTAACTTTATTGCCCTAAATGCCTATTTTTAAAAAACAAGAATGAACAAAAATTGAGGATTTAACTGTTTATCCGGAGAATTTAGAAGAACAGCAAACGAACTCCAAAGCAAATGAAATGAGAAATAACAAAGATTAAAGTAGAAATAAACAAACTGAAAAGCAATAAAACAATAGAAATGATCAACAAAACCAAAAGCTGATTCTTTGAGAAAATCAATAAAATTGATGGAAACCTAGCTAGACTAACAGAAAAGAAAAAGCAAAAAATGGGAGGATGTAAATGAACAAAATCAGAAATCAGAGGAGGGTCATTATCACGGATCATGAAAAAATAATAAAATAATAAGAGAATACTGTGAACAACTATATGCCAACAAACTAGACCACTTAGATGAAATGGAAAAATTCCTAGAAACACACAAATTCCCCTATACTGACTGGGGAAGAAATAAAAGATCTCAACAAAGAAATTACAAAGAAAGAGATTCAATCAGTCATCAAAAATCTTCTCACAATCAAAAGCCAAGAACCAGATGTCTTCACAGGGGTATTTTATTTCAAACATTCCAAAAACAACTAACACCAATCCCACTCAATCTCTTCCAAAAAGTTGAGGAAAAGGGAACACTACCTAACTCATTTCATGAAGCAAGCATCACCCTCATACCAAAACCAGATAAAGATGCTACAAGAAAAGAAAACTACAGACCAATCTCCCTAATGAACATAATAGCAAAACTTCTCAATAAAATATTAGCAAATCGACTCCAATGATGCATTGAAAGAATTATACACCATGACCAAGTGAGGTTTTATTTGCAATGGGGTGACGGGGGGAGGTGTGCATGATCTCAAGTGAGTTTCATACCAGGAATGCAAGGGTGGTTCAACACAAGAAATCAATCAATGTAATACAGCACATTAACAAATCAGAAGGAAAAGGAAAAATGTGATTTTTCCTTATTGATTGATGCTGAGGAAGCATTTGAAAAATTTCAGCATCCCTTCCTGATAAAAAACACTTCAAAAGGTAGGAATTGAAGGAAACTTTCTCAATATCATAAAGGACATATATGCAAAACACACAGTCAGCATAGTACTCAATGGTGAGAGACTAAAAGCTTTCCCCCTAAAACCAGAAATGAAACAAGGATGCCCATTATCACCACTGTTGTTCGACACTGTACTAGAAGTCCTAGCTGGGGCAATTATACAGGAGAAAGAAATAAAAGGCATTCAAATCTGAAAGGAAGAAATAAATATTTCCTTATTTGCAGATAACACACTTGGAAATTCCTGAGAAATCTATGAAAAAGTTTCTTGAGCTAATAAGCAGTTTCAGCAAATTGGCAGGATACAAGCTTAATGTGCAAAAATCAGTAAGTTTCTATACCCAAGTAATGACCTAACTGAGAAGACAATTAAGGAAAAAATTCCATTTCAAATAGCAACTACAATATTCAAGTATTAATAAACTAAACCAAGAATATAAAGGACCTGCACAGAGAAAACTGCAAAACATTGCTAAAAGAAATCAAAGATCTAAATGGGTGGAAAACCATTCCGTACTCATGGATTGGAAGGTTAAATATAGTGAAGATGCCAGTTCTCCCCAAATTGATCTACAGATTCAACACAATACCAGTCAAAATTCCAACAACCTAATTTGAAGATTTGGAAAGGCTAGTTATCAAACTTATTTGGAAGTGTAAGAGACATCAAATAGTTAAAAACATCCTAAAAAGGAATGAAGTGGGGAGACTAACACTTCCTGATTTTAAAGCTTATTATAAAGCCACAGTGGTCAAAGCAGCATGGTACTGACACAAAGATAAACACACTGATCAATAGGATCAAATTGAGAGTTAGGATACAGACCACTAGATCTATAGTCAATTGATCTTCAACAAGGCCCCCAAATCCACTGAACTGGGATAGAGTAGTCTTTTCAATAAATGGCCATGGGAGAATAGGATATCAATATCCAAAAGAATGAAAGGGAACACTTACTATACATCCTTAATACGTAAAGTAGGTCAAAGACCTAATATAAGAGCCAGTACCATAAAACTCCTAGAAGAAAATATAGGGGAACACCTTCAAGACAGAGTAGTAGGAGGTAGCTTCTTAAACTTTATATCAAAAGCATAAGCAACAAAGGTAAAAATAGATAAATTGGAACGCCTCAAAATTAAATGCTTCTGTACCTCAAAGGACTTTGTCATAAAGTGCAGAGGCAACCAAAATAAGAGAAAATATTTGGAAACCACATATTGGGTAAAAGTTTGATATCCTGTATACATAAAGAAATCATACAACTCAATATCAAAAGAACAAACAGCCCAACTATAAAATGGGCTAATGATACAAATAGGCATTTTCCTGAAGACCAAATACAGATTACTAAAAAGCACATGAAAAGGTTTTCATCTTCATCAACAATAAGGGAAACGCAGATCAAGACTTCAGTGAGATATTACCTCAGACCTGTAAGAATGGTGCTGTTAAACAAACAGGAAACTGCAAATGTTGGAAAGGATATGGAGAAACTGGAACACATATGCACTTCTGGTGGGAATGTGTAATGGTACAGCCACTGTGGAAGATAGTCTAGTATTTCCTTAGAAAACTAAATATTAAGTTCTTGTATGACCCTGGTAATGCCACTACTCAGTATACACCCCAAAAAGCTGAAAGCATGACATAAACAGATATTTGCTCATGAGTGTTCATAGGGGCACTAATCACAATTGCCAAATGATGAAGATGATCCAAGGGTCCATCAGCAGATGAATGGATAAACAAAACATAGTATATATGTATATGATGGAATATTATGCAGCAGTAAGATAAAATGGGATTCTGAAGCACTTGACAGCATGGATAAAACTTAAGGACATAATGCTAAGTGAAATAAGCCAGATATAAAAGGATAAGTACTGCATGATTTTGCTTTTATGTCCCTGGTAAAGGGAAACTCACAGGCTTATAGTGTAGAATATATGGGTCATAGAGATAAACAGAAGCTAGAGAGGGGTGGGTGATTAGCTAATGAGGTCGAGCTTAAATGTAAAGGAATGGATAGAAATGAAGGCAGTTCATTAGTGGGTTTATAAGTTATATTACCATATTGAAGGCAAACATGATTGAAATGGATTGTATACAGCCATGTATCCCACTGATTAGCACTACAAATATAAATAGGTTCTTTCATGAACTGCTTCAAAGGTATAACTCTTGTACAAAGAGTCAATAATAGAGAGGTATCGGGGAAAACTACTATTGCATGCTGTGGTCTGTATTCAACAGGAAGATATCAGCAGTACCACGGCAATACCAGGGGTAAATAATTAAGAGAAGGGAAGTGACATGAGTTAAGGAGAGGTTTGGATTTTCTATTTTGTAGGGGTGTGTTTATCTGTTATTTTTCTCTTTGGAGCAATGAAAATTATCTAAAATTGACAATTTTACAACTAAGTGAGGATAATGTAAGACATGGATCGTTGACTTTGGACGTCATCTATGACACCCAATAGATGGAGATATCCAAAGGACACACTGAGAAGCAGAAAGACAAACTGTGGTGTATACATATGATGGTATATTGTGCAGCTACAGAGAGAAGTGAAGTCGTGAGGTATGCAACAAGGTGAATGAACCTTGGGGACATATGTGGTACAAAATAAGCCAGAAACAAAAGAACAAATCTTGTATGGCCTTTTTAAAAAATGCTTATAAGAAAATTAGGGCTTAGATTGTAAGCTCTTATAGCAGTCACATTTAGTCTAGAGCTTCAAATGTTATTTTTAGATTTTGAGATGGTGTGCTATATATATGTATAACTTGATATTTCTCTGGAACTTTCGGTACCTTTGTGACACCCAACACTCAGTTGGATTTCTGCAACCCTGAAAGTCAGCATTGCTACATACGACAAACTGTTTAAGAAATCATAAAAGAGATCAGGCTTCAATTAGAGATAAAAATGAAGCTGATCTGGTCAGTACTGAGGTACAACAGAATACAGGGCAAAGGATGATATTATCTGTATTTTAGAATTTCACCAACGGTTTGAGACCAAAGGAAGGGAGGTTTAGTCTAAAACCTGAATTTTCTGTTGTACATAATCTAAGCCAATCTGTGGGGCCATCTTTTGGGTTTCATTTAAATTTCCTTGTTGGAACCAGGAAGCCCTTGTTTTAGTTCTCTAAGCTGCTCAAATACCATGAAATGGTTTCTGTTTAAGCAATGGGAATATATTGCTTATGGTTACTGGGAAAATATCCAAATCAAGGCATCAGCAAGGTGATGCTTTCTTTCCGAAGACCACCTACCAGCTATCCTTGGCTCCTCTGCCACATGACAAGGCACGTTGCTACAGTGGCTGCTTCTCTCCTTTCTTCTGGGTTTCACTGATTTCAGCTTCTTGTTTCTGTGACTTTTCCTTGGTATTCATCTTGTTTATATATAAGTGGACTAAGACACATCCTGAATGAGGTGGGCCACACTTTACTGAAGTAGCATCACCAAAAGATCTTGCTTACAATGGGACCACACCCAATGGAATGGAGAGACATTAAGAACATACTTTTCCGTGGTACACATGGTTTCAAGTAGCTATCGCCCTTAAAAAAGCCCACATAGTAAGATAATGTAACAGTGCCTGGCAACGTGCTTTCTGGGCAACTATGGCTTCAGCAGTCTCAGTAATTGTGTCTCCCTCCACTCCCAATGCTTTTGAAAACAGAGAGCCTCCAGAGCTAAGAAAACATTATGGGCCAAGTATAAACTTCCATTTGTGAAGTATGAGCCCAATTAACACTACCTTCATTTATTCCTCCAGTCAGTCACTGAATGATCATATATTGAGCATTGATCAGGAGCCTGTTACAGTTTCAGGTACCAGTTTTACAGATTGAGACTCATCCCCTGTCTTCAAATAATGCATAGCCTAATAAGGAACATAAGATTTTTGGTTATATTACTGTGAGATTTGAATTCTATACAAGAAATGTTTGAAACCCAAAGAAGCACCTGATTTACTCTGAAAGTAGGGCCAAGATAATTTAATGCCATGGATTATCCTTGAGGATGTCAGTCTCAGTGCAGAAGTATGAGGGTAAATGGCAGATAACAGACACAAGGATGACAGTGGATTTTGTTGTCCTGTTTTGTTTTTATTTTTAAACATTTTATACCTTGTGCCTGCCTCATGCCACCCTCCTCCAGACCTAGGTGACAATATGGATATAGCATCTAATAATAAGTCATTGATGGACATACTCATGTAGAAGAGGCACTGAGGGGTCCAGTTTCCTTTCCTAGCCTTTTGCATCTGAACTGTTCACCTGTTGCATTATTTCCAGAAGATCCTCTCTCTGTAAATGCTCCAGTCAGTAAAACTGTTTCTTTGGTATAAACCCCTAAGGAGTAATGTACGTCACATTACTAAGTCAATTTTTGCATCTCTATAGAGTAGATAAGCACAGATTCTTGGCAAATGTAGAGCTCAGCCAATATTTGGAAAAGAGAATGGGGATACATTTTGCCTTGCAAAATGGTGTGGGAGGCATAAAAGGAGATGCCTTATCAACCATGAGTAAGTTGAACATTCAACAAATTATGAGGCAAAGGTATGGTATTTGGGCTTGTGTTTAGCAGATAGAGTCCAATCATTGAGTGGCGAGGAAAGAAAGCTACTCCAAGAGGTTAAAAAAAGTCATTTCCTCATGTTTCTTGGCAGCTGGATCTCTTAGGATGGTGCCATAGACAGGGATGATGTGGGAAATGATATTGTAGGAAGCTCTGTAATAATCCTGCTGAATAAGTGGGTTCCGAATGTGCTAGATACAAACAGTAAAATGAGTCAGGGTTTGGATGTTAGAAACTTAGACTATTTTTGATCTAACACCTCCATTGCTTTCTTTTTTTTTGGCTTGGGCAGGCATCAGCAATCGAACCCGGGTCTCCAGCATGGCAGGCAAGAATTCTGCCACTGAGTTACCATCTCAGTGTCCTCTATTGCTTTTTAGCATAAGCATTCTTGGTTTGTAATTTCTTTGTTTCATATTTTCCAGTGAAATGCTAAAACTCAGACAAGGAGCCAAGTTTAGTAGATTTTTCTATTTAATTGCTTTTTCCCACTTCCCCCTACTGATATTAACACAACATTGTAGTGGTTGTAATCCAGCTTTTGTGAAGGACAAGAAGTACTGGACATGACAAAGCTAGTATCAGAGGTTTGTGAGCCCTAGACAAGGTGGATGGAGAGGTCCCTGAGTAGATGAAAAGAGTGATCAGGAGAAGATCCAAGGACAAGGCAATAGAAAGAGGAAAGAGAAGTGAAAAGTGACAGGAAGGCCACAATCTGGAGACGCTGGCCCGGGCAGGGTGGAGCATTGGGTCGGGCAGCTGGTCAAGGAGAAGGTGCAGAGTATCATGGCAGTGGGATTCAGTGGTCGGTTTAGAGTCCAGGTGGGCAAAACAAAGTGCTTAATGAAGATGTCTGACCCCAAAATCAGAACCAATAAAACATTATGGGGCAAGTATAAACTTCCATTCATGGAGACTGAATCCAAGAAACACCACATTCATTTGCCCTTCCATCCAGTCATTCAATGATCATTTATTGAGCATCTTTCAGACATTAAACTCTGTTCTAGATAACAGTTTTAGAAGAAAACATTCCCCAGGGGAATGGGTAAGAGCAAAGCCAGTTTCTGTAGTCAGAATGGGAGTGACAGAGGGGGTGAGAATCTCAAGCTGGAGAAGGAATGAGGCAGATGGGCCTGCATGACTGAAAGTGAAACTAAATGATGCAAAGAGATCTTGGGCCATGAAGATTTTGAAAAGCTCTTTACCCAAGACTAGGGTTTAGTGCCAGAATGCAAACAGGGTTGACTTGTGTTAAGTTGTCCAGCTCCTAGATAAGGAACTCTTCAGTGCTGCCAACCAGGGGATAGGATTGGTTTTCAGCCTAATATAGGGTTGAAGCTGTATTTGGGAACTGATGGATACTGTGACTAAAGGTCTATGGAGAAAGAATTAGGGAATCCTTATAATAAGGTCCTGATACACATCTTGAGAATGATGGTAATGATAACCTCAAATCATTGATAATTTTATCTGACTAGGCAAATAGAGAGGATGCCTTCACAGGTAAGCCAATAGTGAGGCAGTTTTATAATTTAGCCCTAATGAAGATGATCTAAACCTGAATCCCAGTCACAGCAAGAAAAAGAGGGACTGTGAATTTCAGAGAAGTTTGTTGCCATAGATTCATTAATTCTCCCATTGCACAACAGGTCTGCGTCTACCCAAGAAAGCCAATGAATTCCATCCTGCCAGCCCTTTATAGACTTCAGCACACTGTTTCATTTTCAATCAATCAGCAAAACTCCTCTCCCTTTCTACTTCCAATGTTTCCATTTTAAAAACAAAATTAATTTCTTGGCTTAGGCTAGTGTTGGGATAATTCTTAGTATTTTCAGCACTATACACTCAGAGGTCTGTTGACTACTGCTAAGCTGTTATCTGAGAGTGCCTATTCCTGAGTTTGATGGGCTAATACTGGCATTTGTTAAAGGAGGGATACTGTGCTTTCATTCTCTACCCATCAGTAGATTGTACAGGCTGGATATAATTGGCAGGGTGTAGAATGAGGAGAGAAGTAATGAGATCCAACCATAGGTAAGTGATGGTGAAAGAACCATAGGTAACTGAGTGGGAGATTTAGAAGATAAAGGGTGGATGGCACCAAAGCTCTAACTGGGAACTATCACCCACAGCCAAAGAACCAGACCCCAGGTCAGGATAGAGCTCATACTGTAAATCTGAATGCCCTGAGACCTCCGTGGCTTTTCCAAGGTGACGGAGTAAGACAATTTTGCTATGTAGAGATCAGCTCTGTCTTCAGTTTACATTGGGGAAGCACTTTGAGAAGCATAATATTGCATTAATGTTCTAAACGTTGAAAAACCAAGCTGGGTCTTCCCTTTTATTTAATTGTACAGAAGAGGATTAGCTTATTCTAAGATTGTTTGATCTTCAGAGAGGCCCATAAGTTTGGAGAATATTTTAGAACAGAATTATAGAATCCAAAGGTATATTTAATTTTATTTTACAGATAAACTGAGACCCAGAAAAGTTAAGGGAAATTTCTTGTAAGAAAATAGCTAGGTTTAAAACTGAATTCTCCAAACCCCAATTCCAGTGTACTTTCCACAGCAAACAATTCATCTTCAAATTGACATTCTTGAACACATGTTTTTGCTCCCCTCAAATACACACACATGAGTTCTTGCTGAAGCATTCCTGTTCAATTATCTCGTCTACTCCCCTCTCCTCAAGATAAAGGTGTGTTGGCAGAGGCTACAAGGGACTGCTCAATGTTTGTGTCAGTCATGTGCAGTAACTCCAGGTGCCTCGAATCTCCAAGTGACAATCTCTAACACAGCCCCTTTCAAACCACCAGAGAAATGATGCGTTAAGGATGCAAACCTGAATGACAACCTAAAATTAAGGTTAACATTCAATAACGATATATATTACTATAACTCAGTCTTTTAAAAAGTATATGTTTGCTTGTTTTTCCTGTCATGTTAATAACCAATTTTGTACAAAGGACTCCAATGCCAAATACTCAATGCATTGAATTCTTTAATTTTTTTATGATCCATCTTTATTCTCAGTAAATTTATACTTTACATTAAAATTACTGATTATATGGTTTTAATAACAAAAACATGACTGAAATTTAAGTTACATAGGAGTGATATATATGTATATGTATATGCATATACATAAATGCACATTATATCTGTGTATGTGTGTGTGTGGTGTGTGCGTATGTATACACACACACACACATACATTTATTTTGGGGGAAACATTTTATTGAATGCATTTTAGTTTCCTGGTTGCTAAAACAAATACCATGCATGTGTTGGCCTGACAACAGAATTTATTGGCTTATAATTTCAAAGCCTAGAAGGCTTGCTTCCTTGCAGGTTCTGTAAATTCTGGCTGGGGCAGCAATTTTGGGATTCCTTGGCTTTTCCTTCACATGACAATGCACATGGTTATATCTTCCCCTTTCTCCTCAGGGTTCCATTGATTTTTAGTTTCTGACTCCTCCTCATGGCTTCCTTCCTCTGTCCAATTTGCTTTTCTTATAAGGACCTCATCAGCCATACTGTATCAAGGCCCACCCTCATTTCTCTGGGCACACCTTAACTAATAGCATCTTCAAAGGTCCGATTTATAAATGTGTTCATACTCAGAGGACCAGAGGTTGGGGCTTGAACATATCTTTTGTGGAAGACCTGATTCTACATTCAACAGATGTCCTCTATGTGCTAGGCATTGCTCTAGGCACAGGATATATGGAGTGAATGGGAGCAAAAAAAGGGTAAGCTGGAAATAACCAAGAACATGATAATCTAAAATCAGGATACATGTTCTGGAGAAAAATTGAAGCTAAATTGTCAGTATGGAAGGTTAGATGTAAAATAAAACATTTGCCAGTAAGACACACCTAAATTTAATTCATGGTTGAGCTGGTAGAATAGTAAAGGCATGTTTTAGAGGCAATGAAATTTATGAAGGCTCAAATTAGGAGATGAAGGAAAGAAGCGATATTGCTCTGGAGTAATCTGTTCATTCTTGATGACTTATCACAGTGGAAAGGTAGAAAACTACGAGAATCTAGAGCACTGAGAGCCAACCAACTCAGGGGGAAAAACAGAAAACATGAATACACCCTTCAGTGGGAGATACATGGACTTCTGTCACTCTTGTCCATGTGTCTAAGTGATTTTTTTAAATGAAATTAAGACTATTCTATGACAACTCCAAACCAAAAATCTCTCTTGGAAGCTTGAGTCTAAAATTCACACTACTACATGTCACCACCACCCTTAAGAAAATATAATTTAATATGATCATAAATTGATAGTGCTCTCAGGTACTAAGCAGAAGACAATAATCAGTCCTCTCTGGAATAACATATTTAAAACCTAGATACCATCTCAAAAAATTCCGACAGATAGAGTTCTATGTAACATGTATTCATGATAAAAAATTGTTAAACAAATGATAACATGAGCCAACATGAGCAAGATAGCAGAAATAACATCCTACAGAGTCAGAAAATCAATGATACAATTAGATTATCATTATATTTTAATTTTCAAAGTAATAAAAGAGGCTATTGAAAATATGATGAAAGGGTAGGTGATTTTAAAATAAACTAAAGCATATCTGCAATAGACCAAATTGTAATTGTAGTACATAATTATTGAAATGAAAAAGTGAGTGAACAGATTAAACATATGATTAGACACAGCTGAAAAGGGAATTAGTAAACCAGATAATAAATCTGATGATATTAGCCAAAATGAGGCATGGATAGAATTTGAAAGAAAGGTTAAAAGACATAAAGGGTAAATGAGAAATTTCTACTTATGTTGTGTTAGTTATGGAATAGTTCAAGTTGCCATGATCAACAGACCTTAAAATAAAATTCCTTAAATAAAAGAGTTATATTTCTCTCCCGTAATAATCAAGAAGTGATAAGGAATATCTGCCTTTCTCATTCCATGTTTTCCAAGATTAGTCAACTCCTCACTATTTCTTTTAAAATGAGTCTATGTGGGAATGAGAAATTCCAGGACTAGCAGCTTGGACTATGTAATATTTTTTCTTTTACAGACATTCTTTATATATCCTGGATTTTATATATTTTATTACTTATACATATTGCAAATATATCTTTGATTCAAAGCATCAACAAGGTGGTGCTCCTTACTGAAAACTGGTATTCTGGGGCTGGTGTAGGCAATGCTGGAGCTCCTCTGTTGCATGGCACTGTACATGGTGTCTTCTCTTGTCTTCTGCATTCTCTTCCAGGTTCTCTTGAATTTCAGCTACTTGCTTATTGTGGCTTTCTGTCTATCTGTCTGAATTTCATTCTGCTTATAAAGGATGCCAGTAATTGGATTAAGACCCATGTTGATTGAGATGGGGCACACCTTACAATGGGGTTACACCCACAGAAATGGGTTGGATTTAAGAACATGTTTTTCTGGGGTATATATAGCTCCAAACCTCCATAGAGGGGGAGGAAAGAATGCCCAGGCAGATAACAGGGGCTTTCAGGGTGGTGAAACAATTCTGTAATGATACTGTAAGGGCAGTTACAGGACCCAATGCATTTGTCAAAACCCATAGATGTTTACAACACAAAAATGAACCCTAATGTATACTATGGACTTTAGTTAATAATAATGTGTCAGTATTGGTTCATCAGCTGTAACAAATATAATATGATAATACAATAATTGACTAACAGGGACATTGTGTGGGAGAAGTAGGGCTACACGGGGGCTTTTTTACTTTGTGCTCAATTTTCTGTAAACATAAACTGCTCTTAAAAATAAAATCTATCAAATAAAAATATAATTTACATGTACATACATGCAAAAAAGTGAGAATTAATGGTTTCTATCACATAGGTCTAATGAAAGTTCTAAGTGTAGAGAATGTAGAATACATAAAATTTGTAGATATAATGGTTGAAAAATTTCCAGATCTGATGAAAAACCATAAATCTTCATATTCAAGATAACCCAAAAGTCCTAAGAAGAAAAACTAGGGAAATTTATATCTAGGCATATAATATTCTAATTACAGGAATGAAAAATAAAAAGAAAATCTTAAAAGCAGAAAATGAGGAAATATTTTTTTAAAATGACAATTGAACTGTGGGCTGACTTCTTAATTACAAAAATATAAGCCACAAAGCTTTACAATAATATATTTGAGTGACAAGAGAAAATGGTCATAAACTTAAAATTTTAATCTTATCAAATTTAGTTTCCATAAAAGAAAGTGAGCTACAGGCATATTTGGGAAAACAAAACCCAGGGGGAGCTATTCCTGCAAAAATCCTCATGAAAGAAATTTCCATAGGATGTACTTTAAGAAGAAAGGAAATAATCTTGCAACTATTTGAGATGCAAAAGTAGTGAAAAGAGTAATGGTAATGTTTGAAGAAATCAAGGATTTCTAAATAAAAAACATTGACAGTATAAAATAATTTCAATAGTTACTAATTTGTGGAATTAATACCAAGATAGAACTAAAAAAGCAAACTATCTGTTGGATATGATCTGGGAGGAGATATTAGAATTGAAATTTTGGAAAGAGAGAAAGAGAGAGAGGAGAAAAGGAGGGAAAGAGAGAGAAGAGAGAAAGAAAGCAAAGAAAACAAAGGAAGGAAGGTAGGATGGCAGGAAGGAAGGAGGAGAAAGGAAGGGAAAGAAGGAATAAGTATAACAGAAAGTAAAGGAAATAGAGTAATTCCCAAATGACTGGATTAAGGAAATAAACTGAGAAGGAAAAATGGTCAAGAAAGGCAGAAAGAATAGAATTTTTTAAAAAGTAAATTTAAAAGCAAAATCTTGGAAAAATATATGCCGAGTAGGTGCTAAACAAATTAAAACTTGTATTTTTGTTTTAATATAAGACATAATAGATTTTAAGAAAAATTCATTGCTATAGAAAAGCAGTCACTATAAATTTCTAAAAGTATAGTTTACTAGGAATATACCATGATTTTAAACTTGTATAAAGAATAACATAACTCCAAAACACAAAATAATTATAGTAACAAATAAGATAAATTTGCAAAACCATCAGAGTGGAACATTTTAATATACCTCTCTTTGTAATTGTTGGAACAGTAGATAAAAATGAACTTACAGAATATTTAAGGCACACAATTACTAATTTAAATTAATGGAAATATTTAGAATATATCATGCAATGCCTCAATATTTCACTTTCTTTTGAAGCACATATGGAAGATGACAAAAAATTACTTTCATGTTAGACAATGGAGAATTTCCCAAGAAATTCCCCAACCAGGTGTATTATGACCATAATTCAATTAGGTTGGAAACCATGAGCAAAAAGATAACAGAAACAAAGGTAAAAACAAATCAAAACAAAATCTGTTTTGGAACATTTAAGGCATTTAAATTGTATCAAAAATAAGTTCATAATGGAACTGGAAAATTACATAGAACTGGCCAACACTGAAAATGCTGCATAATAGAAAAGACACTATAAAGAAAAGAAATAGTCAAAACATTGACTGGGAGATGCCTTTGGAAAACATATAAATGACAAAATACATAATATGCAGAAAATATATGAATGCCTATAAATAAAAAATAAAATATAACACAGCACAATATTTGAAGTATATAGGTAAAATATTTGGCTATATTTTTAAATAAATATGAATATACAAAGAGCCAATACACAGAAAAAAACGTCCTCAACATCTTAGTTATCTGGTCAATACAAAATTAAAATGAGATTTCACTTTACACCCACCAGAATAACTGAAATTGCAGTAGCACAACACTGCAAATGTAATTGGCAGCACTGAATTGTATATTTAAATGTGGTTAAAGTGGGGAAATTTTAGGGCACATATGTTACTAGAACAAAACAACAATAACAACGACATAGGACTATACAATGCAGTACTGTATATCGAATGTGAATCATGGACTATGGTTAATAGTAAAAGTATAATAATATTATTTCATCAACTGTAACTGATGTAGCACACTAATGCAGGCGTGGATAATGGGGGATATATGGGAACGCTGTATTTTCGGCATGATTTTTCTGTAAGCCTACAATTTCTCTAAGAAAAAGAAAGAAAAAATTATGAAGACTGATAATACCAAACGTTGGCAAGGATGAGGAATAACTGAAATTCGTATCCATTCTTATCCATTATCAGTGGGGTAGGGGTGGGCTCTTCTCTGGAAGCTCTGGGAAGGGATCTTCCCCAAGCTCCTTCAGGCTATAAACTCAGCTCGGGTCTTAGAGCCAGTAGGTGTGAGGCTAACGCTTCTTTCCTCCATCAGCTGGACGTCACTCTCAGCTCCCCAAAGCTGTCCGTCTTCCCTGGCTTGCAGCCCCTGCATTTTCAAAGCTAGCAGTGGCACCCCAAATCCCTCTCATGCTTCATGTACCTGCCTGGCTTCTTTTCTGCTAACAGCTGGAGAAAACTCTCTTCTTTTAAAAGATTTGTGTGGTTTGATTAGGCCCATGCAGACAATTTCCCACTCTCTGGTTCAACTGTGCCATATAATACAAGACAATCATGAGAGTGAGACCTCATGTCATCCATGGGTTCATGGGATCAGGACGTAGACTTATGAGGGACATTTTTAGCATTCTGCCTACCACATGAGGTTAGCAAGCACTTATGAAGTGGGGAAAAAATTAAAAAAAGAAGAAACTAAGGAAACTAGTAGGGAGAAAATAATTTTTAAAAATAAGGTAACAAAGGAAATTAATGAAAAGATAAAGATACAATAGAGAGAAGATCCAAAAGTCAATGCGTGTTCTTTGACAAGACAAATGAAATGGCCATTTCAGTCTTCCAGATGATAAAAAGTGGAAAAGATACCTAAGTAAATAATACTAGGCATGAAAAATGGCCGTAATATATGTGGCATAGATTAAAGTAATCACATGCTAATAAATTCAAATATATGGTTAGGATGTATTCTTAGAAAAAAAATAAGCAAGAAAAATAGATTTAGGAAGAAATAGAAAATGTCAGTTGAATATCAATTGTGTCTCTAAAGAAAATACTATACCCTAATGCTTTTATAGGCCAATTCCATCAAGAAAACACTCATGAAACAAATAACTCTAATCTCATGCAAACTCTTTACAGGAAATAGAAACTGAAATAATTCTCTCCAACTCATTTTATAGGTTACCATAACTTTGAAACCATAAGAAAGAAACTAATAGGATAATCTCATTGATGATTATAGATACATTTCTAAAAGCACATTAGAATAGAATCTAGAAAATGTGTATCAGAAAATATATTATGACCATGTTGGGATTACTACAGAAATGCGATTTTTTTTTAACCTTGGAAAGCCTTGTAATGTAATTCACCATATTTGCTGATCAAAGAGAAAAATCATACAGTCAACCCTCCATTCATTTTCTATTTTTAAGCACCTAAGAAATGGTTTGAAGTGCTGGGAATCTTGCAATAATCAGAATAAAAATCCATTCTTCCTATAGTGGAGGAGAGAGAGGTTCTAACAGGGAGAGACCTGTGGGGTGCTGGTAAGTGTTGCACATCTAGGGAAAAGGCCCATTTTTGTAGCATTTGCTGCTTTCCATGGTGTAAACACTCCTGCCTTGACTGATTTCGGGGCACCAGACGACACAGGGTTGGAGAGGCGCACACTCAACACCACCGTGGTAAGAGCCAACCTCAGCACACGCCTAGAGAGACAGACAGTGAACGCGATATTTCAGTTCTGTGTCATACTGAAAGGGGAGAAGATGTTGCGATGAGTGATGAACAGGCTAAGTGGATGTGGGTGCTGAGACGAGGGGTTTCCATTTTCAATTCTCAAAGCAGGGTTCGGCCTCAGGGACAACGTAACATTAAGTAAAATCCTGAAGGAGGGGAGGGCCTGCTCGGTGGCTTATCTAGGCAGGGGGAGTGGACAGAGAGAATGTCCTTGGGCCGAGGGGAGCTGGCCTGTTGGAGGACGTGTGGCTGGAGTGGAGAAGAGAGGAGCAGAGACAAAGTCAGAGGGAGAGCAGAGGTGAGAGCACAGGAGGCTCTGTAGGGTGCAGTAAGGGATGTGGCTTGGTGAAATGGGGCACCACTGGAGGAGTTTGACAGATTAGTATCATGATGAGACTGCCATGTTAAAAGGATCACTGTCCCTAGTGTTGGCCGCCATAACTCAAGGGTGAAGAGAGATCCAAGCTAATGCAATAACCCAGGCAGAAGATGGTGCCAGCTTACACCAGGGCGATAGCCATGGCATGGGCAGAATTGGTCAGATTCTAGGATATACTTTGAAGGTAGAGCCAACAATATGTTTTGCTAGATTAATGAAATATGTGAAAGAAAGAAAAGAGTAAGTGGTGACTCCCACCGGTTCTTGGTGCAGTACCACTTTAAGAAGTCAGGAATGAGAGATGCCACAAAGTAGAGAAAAACATTACTAAAGTATCATATAAATATTTAAAATGTAAGCCACATGAGGGGGGAATATTTTTAACCAAAAAAGGATTAGTATCAAAACAAGAACTATTATGAATAAGAAAAAGACAAACCATTGATTAACAAATCTAACAGGGAAGGAAATCTCAAAGGCCACTAACCTTGGAGATTTTGTTTGTTTGCTTGTTATTAGTATCATCTTAATAGTAAAAATGATAGTCAAGCTAATTTCTGCTACTTCCTGATAAATCTTTGTGCATTGTTATTCCTCTTTTTTCTCAGGTCAAATTTGCCACAACCTTTATATTCTGGGTAGTGCATACCTAATTTAACTTGTATGGTCAGTTTAGTTGGACACCATAGGTACACGGAATCTTGGATAAGGTGTGAGATCTTGTTGGTTTGTCCAGGTTAGAGTGATGCCCTGATATATCCCAAAATAATTTGGGCAGTGAATAAAAAAGTATTTGCAAAGTTCCCTTGGTGGGATGGGGAGAAAGGAGGAGATATTAATCTTCCCCATTTGGAAAACTTCTGATATTCTTGTAAACAGTGGGGGCAACTAAATCAATAGGCTGAGACTTTGATCTTGGGGTTTGCCCCTATGAAACTTATTCCTACAAAGGATTAGCTAAGTTTACTTATAATTATGCCTGAGTCACTCACAGAGAAGCTCTTTTGTTGCTCAGATGTGGCCTCTCTGTCTCTAAGTCAACTTGGCAGGTGAACTTACTGCCCTTCCCCCTTACATGGGACATGACTCTCAGGGGTATAAATATCCCTGGCAACATAGGACCGACCTCCTGGGATGAGCCAGGACTTGGCCTAAGAGGACTGAGAAAGCCTTCTTGATCAAAAGGGGGAATAGAGAAATGAGACAAAATAGTTCCAGTGGCTGAGAAATTTCAGACAGAGTCGAGAGAACAACTATCTGGAGGTTGTTCTTATGCATTATGTAGATATCCTTTTTCAGTTTAGAGGGAAGTACCTGAAACTGATGAGCTGTGTTCAGGCTGTGTTTCAGGCTAGAGGGAAGTACCTGAAACTGACAAGCTGTGTTCCAGTAGCCTTGGTTCTTGAAGAGGATTGTATAATCTGATGCCCCTTTTATCTAAGGTGTGGACTGATAAATAAAATAAATAAATAATATGAAGGATAAGGGGTAAAATAAATTGGGTCGGTTGAAATACTAGTAGTCAATGAGAAGGAGGGATAAGGGGTATGGGATGTATGGGTTTTTCTTTTTCCTTTTAATTTCTTTTAAAATTATGCAAAGTTCTAAAAATGATCATGGTGACGAATATACAACTATGTGATGATATTGTAAGCTTTTGATTGTACAGGATGTATGGAGTGTATGTGTGTGAAGACTTGTCTATAAAAACATATTTTTTTTAATTTGCCAAAACTATGGAGTTGTCTTTTAAAGGCTCTCAGAATATTTAAATCCAGCTAGAAGACAATATAAAATCTATGGGATTTAGCTTACCCTCATCAATTTTACCATGACTATAAAATCTATCTGGTAAGCAGTTTTCCCATTCTGAATATCTATTGCTCTACTCAAATGCTTAATTTAGCATCCAGTAGGAGCACCTCCATTGGCACAGAGCCTTTCACTTTATCACATGGTGTAGCACGAGGAAAATATGACTTCCATATTTGAAGACCCATTTTGAGGCCCATTTCTTACTAAATATATGAACAGATCACAAAACTTGCTAAACTTTAGAAACATACCTAGTAACTGAACCAAATTGTTAACTAAGAATACCAAGTCACTAGTTCCCAGACTGTGGTCAACGGGCAGGACACAAGGAGACACTGCACCCCCTAAAGGGTGCTCCTGAAAGCTATAGTACACAAACAGAATCAACAATTGATAATTAAGAGACACAGCTCAGGTTCTGGGAGAGTGTATATGGTAGCTGTTCTCAGGAACAGACTTCAACTCATTCTACCAAATGGAGTCTTCCTTGCCCAGAACTGTTTCAAATGTGCACCCCATTGAAGCACTAAAGCATTTTTTGCCTACAGAATCTTAAAGACATCACCTGGCTCCTAAAAATAAGCAAGTTGTGTTGGACTAGTCTTTCTTTTACAGTCTTTCTCACTCAGGCATTCTGTGATACACAGATGCTTTTACTAAAAATCTGTGAGCACTTGGGACAGCATATTGCTAATCCTCATTGCTTAGGAAGAAAGAACTTTCTGGACGAGCTGATGAGTGGAGAGATCCATTTTGTTGGGGAATATCAATCTTCCCTACTGCACATTGAAAAATCTTGTTAATAATGCCTTTAATATCCCACTTTGGCCAACATTCTGGAGATCAGGAGGTCGGAATCCAATTTTACTACCTGTTAGATGGATGGGTATGAAATAGTTTCTTTGTCTCTTTTCTTTAATCTTTTCTCCTTTGTAGAGAATGCATTAATTCTCCTTCATAGCTGTTTCAGATAAATTAATTATTGAATGTATAATGCCTACTAAATACCGGCAAATTTATGTGTTCTTTAAATGATATTGTTTTTATCGTTATCATTATTAGCCCCAGATAGAATCATCATTCATCAATCTATCAGTTCATTAGCAAACATTTATTGATGCCTGCAAAGGCACTGCACTTGGTGCTGGGATGGCAGGAGAAGCATTTTGCACATAGTCTGTGCCTCCGGTAGCTTGTAATTTAACTTCAGACAATAGGAGTCAAATTCTAGCACAGGAGATGAAGGTTATTTGCATGGCAGGGATGGAGTAGGGCCTGAAAACTGGATCTCAGAGGAGGCAGATCCTGAGGTCTTAAGTTAATTCGCAGATGAGGTTGTTTGTTAAAGGACACTGATGTATTTGGGTGGAAGGGGGTGGGGACATGTCCAATACTTCCCTCTGTCAGCGGGCTTCTGTAGTCATTAATCTGGCAGGCACCTGCTTTATAAATCACATTTTTTGGAAAGGAGGTTTACAGCAGCAGCTCCCAGATAATGGTATGTCAGTATAATGTTAACCAGCATTGGAGAAAGCCAAGCTCATACAGGGTTGTATTATAGGAACACAGTGGCTGATAAGAAAGGCATTCAAACAGATCCAGGACAAACTTTCACAGAGAAGAGCCCAGACTGAAAGTGAGAGAGGACGCGGAGGTGGTATAGTTCTCAGTCACAAAACACAATGTGGCAACAAAGCTAATAGCTTCATTCTATGGAGTATACCTGCCTGAGAATTGAATTATTTCTTCAGCATGGAATAATATTTTACTTACCAAGGGGATTCGGCTCTGAGGGGGTAGACCATGCTCTCTGGTCAGTATCATGCTGGTGACCTTGGCATGCTGGCCAGGGTGCATGAATCTGAAGACAAGCAGCGTTTCTGACCTTGACCGTATCTACGGGATGATGTGGGAAGCTGAATGCTATATCCCGAAGGGTTAAGGGATAATTATATACCTAAATTTATTTTCCCAGAGCTTTGTTGGTAGATATATACGTATTATCTGAAAAAGAGGAGGGAGAATGTTTCATGCTTGCAGAGGGTTGGAAGGAGACAAGGAGAGAGCACAGGGAGCCTGGGAATAAAAAAAAAGAGAAGAAGGAGAGCAGTGGGAGAGAACACATTTATTCCAAAAGCGATTTACTCAGCCAGTCATTTTCAGTATTCTTCTTGCTATTACTCAGACAGAGAAAGAAAGATGATGCTGCATGGGAACTCTCTTTATCTCTCTCCCTCAGCCAAACCTCCTGCTGATGGACGCTGCCTGGGAAACATTTTTCCCTGGCAATGGTCTGTGATGATGCCGGTTGAGGTGGAGGAACTCAGGTCTGAGTGCCTGAGCAGCGGAGATGGCAGAGAATGCCCCCAGCCCTGCCGAAATCCCTGCCCTCATCTGCACCTGCTAGACTTAGCACATGGCACAGGCAGTGGCAAGGAGCCCCCATTAGATTGCAATGCAAATTCAAAATGAGGCAGTTATGCCTGGGGAATGGCTGGGCTCTCCCAGAGCTTTGAAGGCCTTATTTTTATGAGTGTTTTAATTTACCCAGACCCCTGCTCTCCAAGGATTCCAAATGCTATACAAACATATTTGAAGTCAACATCCTGCTTTTGTTAATATGTTCTCTCATCCAGTGTGTTGTGGCATGTGGCAGGTGAGGATTGGTCTCATTGTTTTGATTTTTGTTTATTTGTTTTAGAAAAACAAACATGGGATTAGGATATAAGGATACACGGTCTGCGGCAGCCCTCCTGGGTCAGCTTCTCCAGCCCATCTGCCAATGACTGAGCCAGTCCTCTCCTTCACTGCCAAACTCTCCCATTGCTGGTTCATCCAGTAGCTGTTCAAAGACTCCATTTTCCAACCTACAAAGAAGCCCAACCATGTCCTCCATGGTGCCTTACCTCTTAGGATCTTAGACAAAAGGGTGTCTCTCTTACTGATTTCCTGGGGACCCCAAAACTTGTCTCTATCATATTGGCCTAGGGGTATGATTTTTTTAAAACAAAAATCTTTGACTCTTCTCTTGTTTGTCAGATGTCTTGGAGGATAGAGTGAAGGAGGTGGGAATCATGTTTTCCAGAGGTGCAAGGGCCACATGATAAAGGGAAGGGGCGCAGGTTTGAAGCATGACTTGTGCTATGTCATTTTTGAAAGCCATTAGCAAATTCTGGGTGACAACATTATTTCAGAGTAATTCTCTTCAAACACGTTCCATGAATAGAATTTCTATAGGAACTGGCGCTGATGGCAGGCACTAGAGGTAGCTAGAAATTAGTGACTAAACCCTCCAATTCCACTTGAATCATCAACGTTCTCCTTTGATATGCATTTATGTTGGGCTTCCACACGCAGTTTTTTTTTATGTCTCCCTACATATATGTATTTCTATATGTATACATACACACAGAGAGAAGCAGACATGTGAGAGATCTATCTATCTATCTATTTATCATAGAGAATTTGGTTCACAATGGGTTTTTTTGTTTATTTTAGATGCATGGGCTGGGGATCAAACTCCAGGCTCCTGCGTGGCAGGCAAGCATCCTACTACTGCACCAACCATGCACACCACACACTGTTTTATTTTGAAAAAAAGAGCTCAGTTGTAAACATTTAGAACCTTCTCTTTTTTTATTTTTTAGAGCAACTGCAAGTGTTTAAAAGTAGTAGCAGTAGCTGTCTTAAGGGTTTAATAGTAGTGCCTGCCACAGAGTAAGTGCTGCCCAAGCCCTTATTGAGTGAATGTGCACATATATGCATGTACGTACACACACACCACTCAATAACCTAAAACACTTTTAGTCCGATAACCTGAAGAGCACCCTAATTGAATCTGGGTTGGCTCTTTCACGTGTAGTCAAACCGCACTAAAATGAAGCAATTTCACCGAAGGAGTCTTTCCTAGAAATTTCATTTTTTAATGATTACCTCTGTGTTTTGTTTTGTTTTGCTTTTAAGCCAGCCAGTAGTTTTGTAATCAGACTTAGTTTTACAGATTTTGCTTTAAAAAAAAAACACAAAAAACACTGACTATTTCTGTATCCCTTGAAAGTTGACAGCAGAACTGGCAAAATGTCAAGAATGATTCACAAAAATGCCAATACAGGATATTCTTCACAGAAGGAATTCATCTTTGGAAGATTCCCTGTCTGGATTAATTAGGGTTCTTTCTGAGTCTCTCAAAGGAATGTTTTGGAGCTGCTTTTATTAGTGGTTTTATCCATAGCATAGAAGTCCTGAGCAGGCTTTTAGTCTTGCCTTAAAACAGTGCTCTCTCCTCTGACAAACCCTGTCCTTTGATTTAAAGAGATTTCAAGAAGACTCATTGTTAGCTATTGTTATGAGAAATTGGCTTCTCAGCATGGGGCTTGCTCTTAGAAATGATTTTTCCCACTCTTAGAATATGTATGACATTGTAAATAAGGCCCTATTATTAGATGGAATCAGATGGAACACTGGCCCAGAGTTCTACACAGGTCACCTCTATTCCCTGCTAAAATGCATCAGCTGGCATCCTGGAGGTGAGGTGAGACTAACAGATTCTGAAAAATTGCTCCTATAGACATTCCCTTCTGTAGCTGCAGATCAGTTTCCCCCTTTACCTGACTACATCCTGGATTCCTTGGCATGTGAGATAAGAAGGGAAGCATTTTATTTCTTAAGTACTTTTTAAATTTATTCTGCCGTTCTATGGGAAGAGGAACTAAAAATAGCTTCTTCATATCTTTCTTTCTGTTCTTCTCTCCTTGCTCTGAGAGACACAAGTCATATTTATCTTCTAAACCACAGGCTTTAGATTTATTGCATTGCTGCTTTAATAATTGCAGAGCATATTTATGCAACACTATTTTTCTTTTCAAAGCATATTCGCAAATATCATTTCACTTGATGGAGCAGGGTAAGTTAGGAGCAAGAGGTAGCTTTTAAAATTTTGCTTCCATTTCACTTTGGAAAAAACTGAGAAGAGGTGGTGGCTTTAAAAAGTCCAACAATGACAGCAAAGTTACCTACCACCTCTGACTAAAGCTCACAGAAACAGTCCTCTGCCTTGTTAACAGATAATGGTTCATTTACACATGAATTATTTGCTCCATATTTCATTCCATCTATTACTTCACAGAACTGGATAATGTATGTAGAGAGCAAGGTTTAGCAAGCTGCTGAGTCAGAGAATGGCTTAAAATGGAGAGATGCAGAATTCAGGTTTTCAGAGTCATAAAATGTATGGATAGAAAGGAACCAAAACATTAATTTGATGCATTTATAGAGCCCATACTATGTGACTATTCCATGATTAGATCACATAATTGGGATATACAGGGATGATACAGAGTCCCTTTGAAAGGCTTACACTCAAGTAAAAATGGAAAAACCACACAACATAAGGCCTCTGTTTCGATTTGGTGATTTGAACCCTATGCAATAAATTCTTCCTTCTCCCAAATTCATACTTACATGACTATGCACATACACACCCACGGAATTTGCATCGGCACAGATAAGAAAAGGAAGGGTTTCTATTAAAATGTCATGTTGGCAGTATCAGGTTGAAGTCTGAACTGATAAACTCAACCTCTAGTAATGGTGAAGCCATATGATAAAGGGTGTAAATGTGTAAATAAGAGGGAGGAAAAAACTGGGGAAAATAAACTAATCTACCAAACCTGGCAAACCACAACCACAAAAAATAGGAAAGAAACCTACTGTATTCCTAAAATCATTATCATAAACTAGCTTGGGATTTTATACCACCCATCTCAATCGTTGCTCATCCCCCTTTAGCATCCGCCTCATCCCAGGAGGAATTAACCATGTGCTAATAAATTCTACGTGGAATGTGGCCAATGGTGACAGCATTTCAGGCTAAAGCTTGGGCCTTAAGAAGCATCTTGCATTTCTGCTCACCGTCTCACAGTCCCGTGACCCATCACGAGACACAGATGCCTCAGGTATCTGCTGTCTCAGAAAGAAAAGATGTTGGAATAAATCCGAATCTGACCTGCAGCAAAGCCTATCCTAAAGCAAAGCCATGGGTGACTTTCAGAAGCAAGAAAAATAAGTGCTTGCTATTATAAACTACTAAGAACTTGCGGTTGTTGCATAAAATTGCTGTGGCAATAATTGACACATCCTGGCACTGACTCACGGCTCTTGGCATGGAGCACAGGCTGTTTCAAGTAAGGACATTGCTGACAATTAGGGACAAGCAGCAGTAGCTCAGCTACTTCAGTGTGTCTCAACCAACCACCTGACAGGGGAAACAAAAAGTGTTTTGCAAACAGCAGAAAGCTCTGTTGCCCTCGGAAGTCTCCAGCAGCACATCGCTCGCTCTGGTTGTTGCAACGCTACTGGGGTATCAGGCAGGCAGGGGCAGCCAGTAAGTGCAGGCAGTGGGAGTGGGAGGGGAAGGCTGGGAGAGTAGGGTCAATGCAGACTGAGAAATGCAGTTGGGGTGGGAGGCAGACACACGCGGACAGAACCTTTGGACATATGCCCGGTAAGAAGGGGTCCTGGCTGCAGCGGCCTCTGAGTTTGGACATTTGTACCACCTAGCAAGAAAGGATGATGTCCCTGCTAAGTAGGACAGACTGCCACTGTAAGCACAAATGACAGCACCCAAACACAGAGAAACACAGCATGTCAGGAGAGGAACTCTTCCGGCTGCCCAAATGCCTGTAGCAATAGTTTCTTCCCTACTCGTCATATATAGTTGTTTGTCAGGCAAAATGAAGATTTAAATAATAGCATAGATTAGTCAGGTTATCACCAGTGGTTTTCCTAGAAATGTCCCCACTTTATCGGGTGTTCTTTGCATGGATGTTTATGGTGAAAACACAGTGGCGGACCGGAATGTGGTAGATTGAGTTATATACTCCCTCAAAAGACATTCTTAATCTTAACCAGCAGCTCCAGCAGGTTTGAATCTATTTCTAAATAGCACCCTTGACGATGCTATTATTAGTTAAAAATGTGGCCAGTTGAATCATGGTGGCCTTAATCTTTATTATTGGAAGCCTTAAAATGAGAAGAAACCGGAAGCCAGAGTAAGAGTAAGACAGAATTCAAGGGAAACCGGAAAAACAGACTCAAGGAAAGACAGATTGCAATATGGCAGGAGCCAGAGAGGCAAACTGAGAAGCCCCGAGAATTTAAAAATCTAGACTGTGAAGAGAGAGCATGGTGCTGACAACGCCTTGATTTTGAATGCCTGCCTTCTGAAACCAGAAGTCGATAAATGTCTGTTGTTTAAGCCAACCCATTGTGTAATATTTATCACAGCTGCATGGCACACTGAGAGAGAATCCCAGGGTGGGTTTCTCAGGGTTGCCTTGGGGTCCATCCTGAAGCCATTCACACTGTGCGATTTGAGTTTAACTGATGGCCCAGAGCCTCCCCATCCGTTCAGTCCGTGCCATTGTGTATTTTGGAAATTTGGGGGATGTCCTTCCCATTCATTGTGTCTTAGGCTAGTCATCAACTTCTACTAATTCAAGCTTAAACTGTGTTGTGCATAAACATCCTGAAAATATTGAAAAAGGAAATGGTATCTTCCCATGTATAGTCACACTGATGCAGTTTTCTAAAAAAGTAGATAAATATAAAAAATACATATTTTGAACTGCATATGTATTTTCTCAAACAATGTGTATAAAAATAGAAATTTTGTGGGGTGAAATTAAACATGTGTGCTCTGTTCCCTATTATGAATGGAAGCCTCAAGGCATTTCCAAAGTCTAATGAATAGAATTGACAATGGACTCTACACGGAAGTCATTTGGAGGTTTTGTTTTTGTGCAGGAGCCTGAGAGATGTGATTATACGGGCAAGCACATATAGAGAGAACTGAATCAAGTTCTGTGCATCCTCAATGCTTCAGGAGCAAACAATAGAAATGACTCTACTCAGGAAAATAATAAAAGACTTTCAAGGTTGTAACAGAGAAAAAACAAGATGTCCCATTGTCCCAGAGACCAATTAAAGAGAGGGTTCAGAAAATGGTGGGTGACACAAAGAGGCAAGTGCTGTGGGAAATTTGAGTAGGCTGAAGGTTGGAAACAGAGCAATGGATTGGAAGGTTGAGAAAACCAGCGTCCTGTAGCCCTGTGTCCAGACAGCCCAGCCAAGTAGAGAGTGGGAAGAAAGGAGAGGGTGGAGACCACAAACATTAGCCCCCGTTTTGGGAATCCAGTTAGTCTGCCAACTCTCTCCTTCTATTCGGAATATAATATGTTTACTTAATCACCATCCCTAAAGCGGGACGATCTTGAGGGCAGGTACTGCCTTTAATATGACCTTGGCATGGAGCACAGGCTGTTTCAAGTAGTAAGCGCCCACTGGCTGTTCCTAAATGAGTGACTTTCCAGGGCCAGGTTGCCAGCGCTCCTGTCACCTTCAGCAGAGGCCCTGCGGGAAGCATCTCGTCCATGGAGAGTTATTTTTTTCACTCTCTAAAAGTGTTAGCAAAAGCTTTTCCGTGCAACCTGGAAGAGCTGCATTGCTGAAGTTACTGTCTGCAGAAACTGCAAGGGTGATTTTAGGTCCTGAGGATGTCATTTCCCTAAATGGAATAACGAGTCTCATGCTGGTTGGAAATCAAGTGCCTTCTTGTCAGAGAGCGTTCGGTGGGGATACTGGTGACGGCCTTGCTGGTTTGAGCCGAGGCTTTTTGCCCTCATTCTACAAGCATTGGATTTGGAGCCACATTTAAAATGCAAAATGCGATTTAAAAATATCGGATAGCCCATTACAGTTCATCGATCTGCCATCTTACCGTCTTCTCTCAAAAGCAAGTGCTGGGCTGGGCACCTCCCGGCTGGAAGCAGCTTTTACCCTGACAAAGCACACAAAAGCTGATTGTCTTTTCTTGAAGGGGTACGATCTTCCCATCTCAGAATAGGTCACTTTTTAGAAAGCATTGTTCCAATCCAGCTAATTTTAGTCTGATCATTTTCTTCTGTGCAATCTTCTACAAAGTATCCATTTTGGTACTCTAAATTCCATTCTGATATTTTTATCCTTCATCTCTCAAGATTTTTTTCCTTTTCCTTTTGACCAGCATATACTAATGTGTTGGCATGTACATACGTACATTTGGATACATGTGTGCATATGTGTGTGTGTGTAGCATACACACACACAGACATCTGTATAACATAGATTCATGCATTTTATCACTAAGGAGATGATAGGAGATGGATGGGTTCATTTGGCCCTAATTTCTGGGTAGGCAGGTCATGGGCTTGGCACCTCACAGATAAGTGGGATCAGTTTTCATTTCTTTGTCTTCTTTCCCAATGGGAATGAAAAGAGCACAAGACACCACCTCTAATTAAGGCTTTTCCACAGCCTGGCTAATTTGCTAAAAATCCCTTTTGTTTCTGGCTGATGTGAGGGTCAAAACTGACATTGTGTATAATAACTTTGCTGACAAGGGAACACTTAAAATGGCAACGACTTCTGAATCAAAATGAAAGGATCTTTCTCCTTCCTCCGGTTCCTCTGCCTTAAACTTTCCCACCTCCACTCCATCTAAGACTTTTATGTATTTGTCCTATTATAGTGACTCAAATGGCTGCCAGGCATTTTTCCCTGTCCAGTCCTCTACCTCATCCTCCAGGAAACTTCCCCATCATTATAGCCCTAGAGATCTCTCCTCACTCAGAAATTGCCCAGCCCTTATTCCTTTGCTCCTATGTTGGTTTGTTTCTTCACATGCCACCTGGACAATTTACTTATTTTTTTTTTAATTTTTTTTTCAATTTACTTAGTTTTTGATAGTGCATGGCTGCATTCCAGTCTTCTTAAGGGCAAGGATGATGATTTGTACAGCTCTTTGCCACCTTCAATCTTAGAGGACACCTATGTAGAGTAGGCATTCAATAGGCATTCCTGTTGATTTGCTGAATAAATCGCCTTCTAAAATTCTATTTTTTAAATGTCTGCTTGCAGTTTTCAATTCTACGTAACCTTTAGCTAAATGCCTCTTCTCCTAGGCAACCGGATTGGACTGACCTCTTAGGACACTGCTCAAGAACACATTTGTTTTAGATCAAATTGGAAGATGAGGGCGGGCCACAGTGGCTCAGCCGGCAGAGTTCTCGCCTGCCATGCCGGAGACCTGGAACTGATTCCCGGTGCTTGCCCATGCCAAAAAAAAAAATCAAAAGGAAGGTGATAGTTATCTGCAATTTTGATCATTATTAAAATAATATATAATTGCATATCAAATATTTATCAAATATTTGTGGAATGTTCAGTGATTTCTCAAAACATTTCACTTATAATGTTTTGAGAAATCACTGAACATTCCACAAATATTTGATAAATAAAACACTTATAAGATCTCTTTATTGTTTTATAAACCAATCCATTATGCTATCTAAGGCAAATATTCTTCCTTATTACAGAAAGGTGGAATAGCTTAACTTGCTCAATGTCACAAAGATGACAAATAGTAAACTGGAACTGGAAACGGAGTTTTCTGACTCTAAGAGTAGGGGGCTTCTGTGCATTTGCTGTCTGACTCTAAGAGTAGGGGGCTTCTGTGCATTTGCTGTCTGACTCTAAGAGTAGGGGGCTTCTGTGCATTTGCTGTTTGCATGCTTCCTGTCAACCACAGGATCCTCCTGGATGCTTGAAAGTTTCATGTGCTTGTTCATTTAGTTCATGGCATGGATATTGTTTTCATTGTTTTGCTCTAATGTGGTGTCTTTGTTTTCCGTGGCTTTATAAATGATTTTCCAAGAGTGATTTTTGTTTTGTTTTGTTTTGTCTTTAGCAAATTTGTAGCATGGTATTTTAAACAGAGTCCTTCAACTGAAATTTTAAAAGGTTGGCATGTTCGGGCTGACCTTTACACAGAGTGAATCCAACTTGGCATTTCCCATGCTCTAAGATGAGGCTCCTCCATAACTGCTTCCTCTCCTCAACCTCCCTGCCTTAATTATTGCTGATCTCTTAGACTAAAGCTTTGCTTAAATGAACTCCATACCTACTGGCGACCCCCCCCCTCCAAGAGCAGGTCAAAAGCAATTAGCATTACAAAGTGATTGGCTCTTCCAAGTAGAATCAAGCTTTCTAGCAAGACTACTTTATTGGCTTTAAGTGGGAGTCAGAGCAACAAGGGTCCCCTGCTGGGCCCCCCATACAAGCCAAGCTGGGCCACAAATACAGTCTCATTGTTACCAGCTGAGTCCTTGAATTCCACTTGTGGAGGGGGTGGGTAGTAAGCATGAAAAGCTGGCTGGGGTTACAGTTCCTAGCCGTGAAAGACTTGTGCCTTCTTTGAGGGGAAGCACATCTACAGAACCCAGTGCTGGGTGAGAGTTGTCCCGGAAGTTCACGTGGCTCAGGGTGCTCAGGGAACGGAGTCCCCAGGGAGCTGGTGTGGTCAGTATGTGCCCAGGGGCAGGGAGGACCTGAGATGGGCTTTGAAGGTTCAGTGGAAGATCGATGTGTAAAGAGCACAGGGGAGAAGGCTCCTTGCTTCAGATTGAATTAGGGGAAGGGGAGGGGGCTGCAGATTTTGAAGAGAACCTAGACTAAGACTGGGTTCAGGTTTTTGCAGACGGGCCTGTGGGGGAGCCACTGAGGGTTTCCCAACCCTGAGGTCTGAGGGCTGACATCCAAAGTCCTTGCACTGATTATTGATAAGGTTGCTGTTCCTTCAATTTCTAATATATTAAAAGCTAGAGAGACATCGACATGACTTCAAAGAAAGAAAAAGACGCCTAGATTTTGCTTTTTTCAGACATTTTGTTTTGAATGAGTCACTGTCAGCCACAGTTAGTGTGCTTTAATTTGACAGTCAGTGAGAGTCTGGTGTGAGATGGCTGTTTCTCTGAGCCTCACGTTCCCTGGGTGACCACTGGGAGAGCGGTTCATCTGGCCCTCTCCACCAGCAGGACGGCTTCCTGTGGGGCTTCCCCTGGGGGTCCTTCCTACAGGAACATGCCAGGCTGTGAGGTGGGTTCTGCTGCTCCCCCAGCCTGATTGCATGCGTTTGCATGAAGTGTTTCACTAGATGAGATATGGGTATGTTTTCGTTTGAACATGTGGTTAAAGAAAGAATAGTACTGAACTGAAAAGATGCAATTTCTCCCCTTAATTAGCTCAAATTCAAGTAGATAGGTGGGATCAAATAAATTTAAATTATACTATAATGTGATAAGTGGTTTAACAGACCATTATACCTAAGAAGCAATTGGGATCAGAGAGAGAGGCACATATGCACCATTTCTTGTGTCAGGCAGTTACAGGCAGAATTTCTGAAGAGGGCAATTGCAGCGAGCTGTGCTTCACTCTGTGCTAAAGGAAGGTTATGATGACGAGTGGGCCGAGAGAATAGAGACCCTGACTCTGTCTGGATTATCACCCAAGGACTCTGGTAGAAGGTACTGGGACAGGATCCAGCTACCAGCTGGTGTTTAATTGGAACAAAGCATGGGCCCAATCACTATGTGTGGACCTAAAATTAAGGCAGGACACCAACAATGAGATGAGATGCTGGGCTCCGGTGTCTTGAGCACTGAACTTTACAGACAGGAGAAAAACCAATCCTGCCACTGTGACTGGTATGACACCAGCTGTGTGAGGAGAAGGCTGGTAGAGGCTCAGAGAAGCATGATCCTTAGATACTGTTCAGAGTATCCCAAGGAGGCAGTGGGGTGCATATTCATTATGGAACCAGAAGAAGGGAAAACAATTCCACACTGAGAGGCATGATGTTTGCTTTAAAAATATAAAGCACTGTAAGTACGTGGCAAGGAGTTAAGTCAGAGGAAACTCATTCACTACATGATTTGGTGGACAGAAGCAATCCTAAGAGTTTTACAATGTGATGCTTTCATCTGAGGTGTGTGTGCGGGGGGGTATTGCACACCTTGGGTCTGCACACCCACGCGGGTGCAGGCCTGAGTGTGGCCGGGCCTCCCACTGTCTGCGGAACGAGGGCACTGTGCATTCAGAACAGCACCAGGCCAATGGACGAGCAGCCCCCGGAAGTAAACGCTGTACTTCCATCCCCCAAATTTCCACTCAAGTTCTTTCCATTCATCTTCTCTCACCATCGAGACGTTTCCAAGGTAACTTCAATCTCAACCCCACAGGCCTTTGCAGATCGGAGCCAGTTGCTGCAATTTCTGGGGAGAGAATGGAGCCAGCCCTGAGCTGAAGTCTGCATGGAGGTGAGCAGGAAGTGAGCATCGCCGTGTGGGACCCACAGGTAGGACGGTGCCGGGCGAGGCTGTGCCTCAGGTGAACGAGAGCCTGGCAGCAAGCTCCAGCCTGCTCCGGGTTCACTCTGGGCAAAGGACCCTCCACCATGCGTTCCCCACAGGCCAGTGAGTCTGCAGAGTTCATCGCCTGATGTTTTACTCCCTGGGCTTCCTCCATGTGCCACAAAAAGCATCCCTGCAGACAGCTTACGACTGCGAGGAGGAGCCAGTCTGCCGTTTTCTGGCCTAGGCTAATGAGATCCAGGCCCCTATTTAGAGCTCTAAGTCTAATGCAACAGATTTGTTTATTTGGCATGCATCTAAAGTCACTTCCTCTTCCCCTAGGTGTATCTCATGGACCCAGTGGATATATATATATATATATATATATATATATATATAGCTTTTCCTTTCTTGTCTCAAAAACTTCCCTGCTTAAGGGTTAGAGCTGTCTCCAGTGTCAAATGTCTTCCTAAGGTCTGCATATCACTAAAGGGTGTCTGTTTTTTTTGCATGGGCAGGCCCTGGAAATCGAACTCAGGTCTCCTGACATGGCAGACGAGAACTCTGCCACTGAGCCACAGCCACACCGCCCCTAAAGGCTGTCTTTTGAATTGCACTTTTTGGGTTGTTGCAACAGACTTTAGGTCTACCCCCCCCATCTCCTCCAGTTTTTCAGACTCTCCCTTGACCTTACCTTTCAAAGAGATGTGATCAAAAGCAAAACGGCACAAAAACTCTTCCTCATCTTAGAATGCAACCTAGGAGAGAAAGAAGATAATTTTTTCTAAACATCAGGAAAAAGTAAATGCAAAAAAATTTCCTTCTTGCTCTTATTTTAGAATAATCTGCTCTTACCCTAAGCATGGGAGGTAGTGATTTCTGAGGTGTCTTTTTTTTCCCTCCTCTTTACCATTCTCCTACTTGCAGAGGTCAGCATGTGGTTTCTGAAACTTCCTCAATAACTTAAAAAATACCTCATTCCACCTCAGCTGTAGAGCTGCATGATATCATTAAGAGACCTTTCCTTGTCTCTGAGTGAGCTTCTCCATCTCTTTATCACTTCAAGGAATGGTTACCTGAATTAGTCTGTGAGCACCTAGGAAAGGTAGAACAGGTCTCCACCCCATCACTCCATTATTTTATTTTTAATCCCAACTGGAGGCTCGTGACTTATGGTCAATAAAATACTTTTGGGTGATTGAATGAATGAAACGCTTTTAGATGTAAGTACCCACTGTGGGGAAGTTAAGCATGGGGAGCCCAAGCAAGCTAGAAAACCAAATCCGGTTGGAGAAGGTGTCAGCTTTAGAAAAACAACAATTGTGAAAAGAAGAGAGAGAGTGCCAATCTATTTATTTCCTAGGAAGATTCTTGGGTTTCAGAATTATTTTAAATACTTTGTAACAGATGACACTTTTAGAATAATAAGATATTTGCATATGTGCGTGGGTGCCAAACCTTGCTTAGTTGAATCTTTCCTCCACCATCCTGAAAGAAGGAAAATTGATACATCTTGGTCCTCCTTTTATATCTTTTTGCTGTGGGACTGTTATCTTTTTTATACCTGGTGATTATAACATCTTCCTATTTGTCATCAAGAAAAGTAATTATCTTTCCGTTTAATGAGTAACATTCTCATTAATGAAAGTGTTAATGAAACTCAGCTGGTTTCTGAACATTGGCTCTCCATCTGAAGCTCTTTGTCAGCCCCAAAGCTCAGCATGGAGTGAGTCTGGATAGCTCCAGAGGTACTTTGATTCATACCTACAATGTCATTCAATCAATTTTTCGTTAATGACAAAGCTAAGAATTCTGTTTGGTAAGCCGTGGGTGTAAGCAACCATCTGTCATCAAGTTCATTATCTGGCCAGTGCTGAAGCCTTTTTAAATAGTTATGCTTAACGCATTTTTAAATTTCATTTTAGTCGCCATAGGGGGTGTGGTTAAGCAAACACATGTACTTGCATTAATCTCATTTTATTCTAACAGCAACCACATGAAGTATATATTATTATCCCAATTTTAAAGATCTGGAAACTAAAGGGACTAAATAATGTGTTCAAGATCACAGTGCTAACAAATGACAAAGCTCTTTCTCTTTCATTTTTTTCCTTTATTTTCCTCTCTCTGCCCTCTATTTCTCTCTGTGTCTTTCACTCTTCTCTTCCTTTTCACTCGCTTCCATTGTCTCTCTTTGGTTCCCTATGCCTCCTAACTTTCCTATTCTAACGTGCCCCTCTTTCTCTTCTTTGTTACTCTTTCTTACTCCATTTTCCTCTCCATTTCCTTATTTTCTTGTAACAAAATATCTACACTGGGAACCAAATGCAAGATGAATCTCTGCCCTTCCTACTTTGCTCAGTGATCAGAAAGAAGTGGGCGTGGGGTTCTTCCTAAAAATGTCTACTCTAATAGAGGAGAAGGGGACTGAGGTTTAGGAAATAAGGACCCAGGATGTTTTATTGGGAATCTTTTGTTGTCTCTAACCATCACTTTCTTTCTGGCATCATTTTAACAAAGCAGATTCTGTTCAGGCCATGTAGGGGTGTACTTTTCACAGGAACAGTGACCAAACTTCAGAAACCATGAGAAATTTAGTTATAAATTAGTTTCCATGATAATTCAGATGAGAAACACCGTTGGTGTCAGAAGACCCGGTGTTGAGAATTGCTTCACTTTCTCTCCTTTATGAGTCTATGTTCTTTTGTAATTTGGGCATCATGACATCTGCTCTGCCAAGCTCATGCTCACAGGTATGTCCTGGACATTAAGTTAGATAGAAGATATTGAAAGGCTTTTTAAAAATGTCCTGCCTTGGTGTCAGGCAACACTTTCTTAAATGGGGGTAATAAAGTTACTAACCATAAAAGAAATAAATGGTAGTTGAATTATATTATGATTGATATTTAATAAAATAGAAGACGGAAAAGTTGTAGTAATTAATGGTGGTGATGGTAGCACAACGCTGTGAGTGTAATTAACATGACTGAATTATATATTTGAGTTATGGATGAAGGGAAACTTTAGGTTGCATACATGTACTAGAATACAAATAATAATAAGCAACAATAGCATAGAACAGTAGAACACAAAAAGTGAAACAATATAAGCTCGACTATAGTTAATAGTAGAAGCATAACCCTATTCTTTATCAATTGTAACAAAGTTACCACATGAACAGAATGTTTAATAATATAGAAAACTGCATGTGGGGGGTATATGAGATCTATTATTTTCTGCATGAGTTTTCTGTAAATCTACAACTTCTTTGATTAAAACAGACAAGCAAAAGATGCCATTAAGAGAGAGAAAAGGCAACTCTCCAATTGGGAGAATTTATTTCCAATAAACCTCTCCAGCAGAGAAGTCCTACCCAGAATGTGTAAGGAACTATTTCAAATCAATCAATGAAAAAAACAAAAAATAAAGGGGGAGGAGAGACAATGCAAAAGAAAAATCTGCAAAGGCCTTGGACAGTAACTCTGTAGGACTCTATCCCTACGGTCAACAAGTAGATAAGAATCTACTGAACTTCCTTAGTCAGTTGGCACTTCATAAAATAGATCATCCAAATGGTGAAGAAATATATGAAAATGTGCTCAATCGGGGAACTATCAGTTAATTAAAATGTGATACAAGTTATCTCCCATCAAAATTGCTCAAGTTAAAAAAAAAATAAAAGTAAATGCCATGTGTTGGCGAAGACATAGGATCCTGGATACTCTCAACCAGTGGTGATGCAGGTCCGTATTCTGACAACCACTTTAAAATATTTACTAAAGTTGAACATTTGTACCCCATATGACTCAGCAGTTCTGCTTGCAGGAATTTTCCCTGTAGAGATGCACACACATAGTCACTAAAAGACAGGCACAAAAATGTTTGCTGCAGACTATTCATAATACCTCAAATTTTGTAATTAGCCAAATATCCACCAACAGAGGGATAAACAAATTATCATTTATTTACACACTGGAATGTTACATAGGAATGCAAATTAATGAACTACACCTGCATGTAACAATATGTTGACTTTCAAACATAATGTTGGCTGAGAAATCAAGACCCAAAGTGTAAATATCACATGATTTCATTTATATAAATTTCCACTCCAGGCAAAACTAATCGGTGGAAATAGAAGACAGGATAGTTTTCTTGTGGGATGAGAGGTTGTGGCTGTGCAGGACCGTGAATGGGATTTATGTGGTGCTTCTAATATTCTTTCTCTTGAAGTGATGCTGTTTACACAGGTATGTTCAAATTCTGAACATTCAACTCTCTGGACACTTAACAATGTGGGCTCTTCTGCATGCATATTATATTTCAATCTGAAAGTAAAAAAAAAAATGTTGTCTCATAAGACAACTTGAGATTCAGAAATGATAGGATATTTTTTCCCCAGTGGGTAGAAATACATTTTATTTATCAGAAATTCTGTGCATTGGAAAAATAAATTACAAATTAACCCTAGTCAAGGAATAGGGTCAGACTGATGAGAATTGATGGAGATTTGAACTCAATGGAGAAGATGTAAGAAATGAAAGAAGCAGAGTATTTATAGTATGTTCCTACATTTAGGTATAACAAGACTGTCTGGAAAGTAGATGAGGGGTGAGACTGGAAAGCATGGCTGGCGTGAGGACTGGTGGAATTTGAATGCCAATTTCAGGAGCTTGGTCTGACTTCTGGAGGTCATTTAGAGAGAGACACGGAAAGAATTTGCTCAGGTTCTATAATGAAGAAGAAACTACAGGACAGTTTAGAAGGAAGGGAGTGCTCAAGATGGGGTCTGGATTCACCATGCAATGATGGGGAGAGAGAAAAGAGTGAAGGACAGCTGTTGCAAAGGACATAGCCCTTTGACATGAAGCTACTGCTGAAGCCTTAAATTCTTTATCGTATGTTATGACAGATATTAAACTCCACATCTGTTCTAAGAGTTTTCTCAAAGCTGGGACTTCATTATGAGTTTATATATGCGTCTGCATACACCATATATCTGTACAGTGATGCATCTCAAATACTCTCACATTAATATATGGCAAAATTGTAATTTTCACTTTAAGGCATCACTAAAAATCCTGGCAGTCTCCTTGTCCTTCCTAGCCAAAATGGAGTAGTCAATTGCACTCCGTTTATGAACCAGCAGTACGTTCGCAGGCAGTGTGGGTAGAATTACCATAAATTAAGGCAAAACTACAGCGCTAAGCAAAAGAACAGAATGTGTTTGGCAATGGGCTATCCTTGACTTTGTAATCATTTGTTTTAGTTCTAATCTGCAGACTCCAGTAATCTGCCAGCCAAAGAGGCTTGTGAATGAGCAAGGTTTAGGTGTTTATAAAACACAGGCATAAATACATGTGGGGACTGCGGTTGGGCACAGCGTGTGCATTTCTGCCTGCAGATGCGTGCGTGCAAATGGGTACATCGCAGGGGCTCTTGGGGGACGTGAATGTGTACATCCGCGTATCTGCGTGCAGATTGGGTACATGTGTGAGGAGGAGTTGGGGGTTTTCAAGCACACTGGGGTGTTGGCAAGAATTTGCTAACAAAAGCTTGACAACAGCTAGAGTTTGTGAAATCGCTGCCTCATCTAATGGATCTCAATCATTGTATTCATGGTCATCCCCTGATGCTGGGCAGGTGGTCATCCCCTGATGCTGGGCATGTTTTTGTAAGAGACTTTGTGAGAGGAGGTGACCTGTGCAGTCTCAGGGACAGTGGAGGGAGGATAAGAACACCCCTGAAAATAACTACAGAGCAAATGAATTCCTAAGTCCATTGTTGAATACTGGTTCTGAGAGTTGTGATCAGGATCAGAAGTTGAAAATTGGGGGGTAGGCAAATCCTTTCCAGGGCTTTCTCAGTGTCATTTCTTTATTTGCTCTGGCATGGTAAAATGGTGGGCATTATCCCAATCTCCAGAGAGGCAGAGGGAGTGAACAAGGAGACATTTGGGTAGGTCTATATTTACTCACAGATCCTGGTATATGTGGGGTGTGCATATATACCAGTGAATCTGCTCCAGGTGTTCATAAAACTAAGTGGACTAAATGCTGTCACAGCAATAAATGGCCCTCCATCCATGCTCATTTTTGAATGAAATTCTGCTAGTAAGAAGAAAGAGCTGTTTCTTCCCACATGGCAGAGATTAGCAGTTGGACTTCCTGGGAAGCCTGGAGTCTACTTGTGGGTGAGAAACTAATTTGAGAATCCTTCCCAAGAACAGGGCTGAACATTGGAGAAGCAAGAGAGTATGAAGATACTGGGAATCGTAAGAAAGAGAAACAGGGCCCATAAGCTAAGTTTACCCTGTGCAGAGTTTGCTGAGCTTTGGCTCTGTGTGTGTGTGTGTGTGTGTGTGTGTTGGACATATACACAAATGAACACATATTGAATATATAAATTATCAGCACATTTTCTCTGCGTAGAGTGTTTAAATGCCAAGATATAGGTGGTTTTTGTAAGTTCTTGCAAAACATCTGATGTGCTATTCCACCATCTGTAGCCCAGCCCTTTGGAAGAGATTCTGCTGCTTTGTTTTGGGGCTAGGAAAATGGAAATGAGCAGATTTGTCCCCAGCTGTGACCTCTCTGTTCCTACCAGCTCAGTCCCAGTACTCTCCCCTCAATGGATCTAGTTCACGCCTCTCCCCTGGGAGCGCTTGAAATTTGATCTTACACCAAGTGTCTCTGCTGTCATCTGTAATGGGAAGTTCTATCCTTTTGGACAGCAAAATGGAGGCAACTGTGTACTCAACAGTGTATTTGGTCAAACTCTTTTCCAGGACATTTTTTCCCCCTCTTTCCAAGCTTGTGTGAATCTCCCTCAGATACCACTGCCTTCATAACCTGGCTGGAATGATCTAGAAAAGACTACATCTGGTCAGCAACTCTTCATAGCTTTCAAAATAAAATCTGAACTCTTTACTTAGCTTGATAAAACTTCTCACGACCTGACTCTGTCCTTGTGCTGATTTCACATCTCACTACGATTTCCCACATTCTGGGGACCCTGCCACGTGGGCGCATGCAAAACAACACAAATTAGTCGCTGTCTAGGACCACGAATATACTACCTCCTCTGCCTGGAGGGATGAGGGGCAGCAGGCATCTACCCCAAACCCCTGCCTGCCAACCCCTCCGCCCTTGATACCATCACACCTGGTCTCCTATAACACCATGACTTTCAGGCTTCCCTGGCCGAGTCATGTACAGAGAAATCTTTTCATTTGTCCTCTGAAAATAGGAGATAATTTTTTTATGAGAACACAAAGGGAAAAAATAGAAAGAAAGAAAAAAAGCCTGCCACCAAACCTAGAATATATTGAATTATACAAAATGGATGCCTTATTAAAATAACTTGACCCCAAAGGACTTAGCTCTCCCAGCTTTCGCACTGCCATCCTGCCTTGGCTAAACCAGGAAATAAATAGATTTCCCAAGACCTTGGCCAGTATTCTGCCACTGGCTGCGGAGGCTTTCTCCTTTGCTCCAGGGGACATTGCTGATTCATTCTGCTTTGCTCTGGGGATCTGAAAAGGGCACTCCGGTGTCACATTGCCGTGATTTTTCATCTTCGTGCTTGAGCAGAGGGCTACAGTGAGGGCATGCAGTGAGAGGACCTCTGGGTTTCTCCATCCCTGGGATTCTCTCTCCCCTCCCAATCTGAACTTTTAGACCCTGCAGCTGAGACTTGCCTTTCACTTGTCCTCAGGATGATTCTGGCATGAGCAGACTTGGGCCTAGGGAGACAAACAACCTCTCTGGGGTCTCCTAGTCATGCAATTTGTCAGTTGGGAAGAGTGATGAGGTAGAAGGCTTGACGTGCCACTTGGAGGGTGATCAGATCTATCCTGCTCCTGGCTGGCGACCCCGTCATGACAGTACATCTTAGCACTGTGAGGGAGTCACAGGGTTGGATTTGTGACAGCTGGATCCACACCTTGGGGGGCCGCTGGGCATCTTGAGGATGGGAATCCTGCCCAGTCATGGGGATCTTGCTCTCTCTTGCCCACAGGTGTTGTACCTGGTGTGGTGACATAGGACACCTGTACTTTACTTCAATGGACAACAGCTTATTCATTGGGCTCCTCTTAGGAAGAGCATTATGAGGATTTGAAAAAAAAATTGTGATAGCTATTTTGAAATGAGGAGGGTGATATACAGTAAAGGGGGGGTTCAAGTAGCAAAAGGTGGTCATTAGGCAGCTTTCGAGGCAGAGTGGCTCCAGCTTTTGGGGGACATTTATTTCACTGAGTTCTGCGAGATGAGGAGGCTGCAGGTCAGAATTTAGACAGAGCTAAATTGATCCACACACAGAAGGAAAGGGGAATTTGAAATTCGAGGAAATTCCAAATGGAGAATAGAAGAGCCAGATAGCAATCTAGAAACTGAAACAGTGATGTGTGGGAGAAAGATGAGTGGGAAATCCTAGCCAAGAAAGTTTGTTGGATTCTGGAGGCATAAATATGGGTCAGATTCCACTGGGCTTTGCTACAGGACTCATAAAGTACTTGTTGATTGGATTCCTTGACAAAATCACTGAAGATCTGAGTCTGCATCCTATTTCACATGGACAGAGACAGATGTCCTGTCTGGTCTGTGAGGAGCCAGATGTGGCCACTGAGCCAGGGCAGCCCGTTTGCTCGCAGAGGCAGTTAACACTGAGGCTTCCAAGAGAGTTGGGCTTCCTTCTCTTCCTTGAGATCTGATCAATTGCAGTTTGGTGCTATAAGTGGCACGTGCAGAATCTTTTCCTTATTTACACCCGTGTACAGAGCAAAATGGTTGCCTTGCATTATCTCAATTGCACTAAGTAATTCATAATGTTTTTTTTTTGCCTGTTTTCTAAATGAGAACATGCTGGGCAGATTTTCTGAATAAAATCACCTAATTTTACCAAGTATGATCTTCCGGCATAATAGCCTGATTATATGGAAAGTCTCAGACATACAAAATTAAATTGAATTTATGTAGAGCTTTATATATTCAGAAATGTGGATTATTTTTTAAAAGAATGAACACACCTAAACCTAAGACAGCACAAGAAAATACAGGCTAGAGGGCTGCTATATCTAAGAAGCCAAGTCACTTTTCCACGCAAGGATTAAATTCAAGTCTACATGGATTTAGACAATTTGTCTCAGGTTCTTTTCATACAGACTTGTAGATTCCTGTTTACTGTCAGCTCCCCCATGAAATTCTTACTCCTGATCTTCATTTTCAATGAGCAAAAGATATGCAGAGTTCTACTTCTGGGAAATAGTATAGATCCCAGATCTCATAGATTAATTTATTATCCTTTTCAGGGTACACATTTGAAGTTTAGAAAGGGAGTTTGAGGGAAGACATATTCGAGTTGCCTCGTTGCATAAGCCTTCCTAGTTCTTGGTTTCCAGGTGGTATAGCACCAACTGGACTAGCCTGAAGCAGCCCTTTGGGTTTTATCATTGTCTTGGCCCTGCCTTGCTTGCTAGAACTTTTACTTTGTGGGTCCTCAGATTGGATTGGAGATATGGACCCTCAAAATAATTCCCAATAGTCACAAGAACTCAAATTCCTTTAGGAGCATCTTACAAACCTTAAAGAGAGAAAAAGGGAATGTGCATCATCCGTGTCAGAATATTTAAGTTCACATGTAAATAGATATATCTTTTCAAAAATAAAACATCATCTAAGTAAACAGACAAATTTATAGGCATAATGAAATGAGCCCGAAGACCTTTAGCTTACAAACCTCTGAATATTCCCTGGCCTAGAAAATTAATTCCAAAGTTGAAAGGAAAAAAAAAAAAAACAACCAAAAACAGAAAGAACTGAAGATGAGTAGCTCCACTTTGATTGTTTAGTCTGCAATGTATCTTGTAGATTAATGCTCAGGAAACTCTGTTGAAGGCTCGTCAGCCCATAAGACCTTGTGGAAACCTTGAATCATACACTAGGCAGAGCCAGGGATCAGAAATAGGCATCACAGCAAGACATATTTCTGTCTCTGGCCACCAGGCAGGAGAGGTGGCCTTGGATAATGATGGTGATGACACAAGTTCAGAGCAGAATCAATTCCTTAATCAATTATTCAGCATGGCAATAATTCAGATTGGAGCTCAGATCCTTGGAAGAATGACCAAGGGTAAAATATGTTTTGTGTCTGAACATTGCCTTATTAAATTGTGTGTTAAATGTGTTGATGATCTGTTAAGTCATTTTGAACCATTGGAGTTCTCTTTTTCACATTTAGAGTCATCCTTTCAATGTAGTGCATTACAGCTTCAACACACCCACTATCAGGCTGCACATTTGAAATGTGATTGAGATGAGAGGTTAGCAAGTAAACAATTAGAATCATGAGGGAATAGAGAAGGTGTTTTTCTGGTGGTGTTGCTTCAGGGAATATGTTTTGTTAACACTTGGTTTTGTTGAAATGTGTACATTAAATTTGGGAGAACTTTAGAGGCTTTTTGAAGTTTAATTTTTGCAAATCTCTTGTTATCATGCTTTCCTGTGAGATGTGCACAGCCCTAAATGCTTTCCAACTTGCAAGTAATGCTGTCCCATGTTGTTTTGCCTGAAAATATAAGTTGTGCTGAGACATAGGAGAGAGTCACACCCTGTCCCAGGAGTCAGTAAAAGTGCCTAACTGCTTTCTGAGTGGAAGCAAATGATGTGGGAGGCCCATTTAAACCTCTAGATGTATGATTCTCCAATTCTTTTACTTGCTTCACCTATGGCTTATGAAAAAAATCAGACTTCTATGGAAAGCTGCTTTCTCTCTCTCTTTTATGCACTATATTGTCCATTTCAGATTAGCTTCCCCAAAAAGGGAGGTTTGAGACATGACTTGCTGCATTAATTGTCTCCCTATTCCCACCATCATTCCCTCTCACAACCTGTCTAATTTGTTTTTGCTTAATCTGAAAAAAATATATATATCAAATAGGAATGATGAAAACACATGTTGTTATAGAGATGAGAGGGGCTGCTGAATGCTATTTTCTTTGAAGGAGTTTGGGCTTTTTGACACATCCTTATGACGAGTGGTAGAACCAGAAAAAAAGCAAAGGGGATGGAAAGTAGGATACAGATGTAAGAAACATTTTTAAGGTAAAGTTCTAATGACATTAAATATTGTGTGTGAAAGAGAGAGGCATCTAGAATATCTCTGTATTCTGGTTTGTCTGCTTCTATGGATGGTAGAGACATTAACAAAAATCCCTAATAAAGGAAGTGGGAGTTATTTTTTTAATTTGTGAAGTGGGAGTTATTTTAAAAGTTACTTAAAGCATATATGTACATATGTATGCATATACAATGCATAGGTGCAATGCATATGCACTATTATATATACATATATCTTCACCCATTATCTATAAACACACAGACACACATTTTAAACTGTGCCAGCTAAGCAGAGCTTTTGCATTCTTTCCAAGAAGCCCAGTCACAGAGCTTGATGTCTCAAATGGTTAACAGAAGCATCACCCTAGTTGGGGTGCCCTGGTCATCTCGGTCTAAATAGAAAACGGGTAAATATGAAGTGGACCATATGTAAGCACATGGCATTTATAGCCTGGATAAAATAGCTTGTATTGAGGAAAATAGTCATATGGCTAAGGTTCCAGAAATATAGGATTAAAAAATATGTGTATTAAATCACAGAATTGCCATTCGTGCAATTCATTTTTATCAAAAGATAACGGTAACTAACTAACAATAAATAATGTGTGGAAAAGGTTATGGAATAAAACATTCATAACAAGCATTTCATTATGTAATTAAGGCCCATTAGGTGCATTAACTGCCTTACTGATGAACGCATTGTTAATTTCTTGTTGGCATTTTGTCCAGGCACATTACTTGGGACACCGCTGACTCTTGTGAGAAGACATATGGTCAGTAAAAAGTTGAAATATCAGTAAAAAAGGAAGCAGCAAACATTCGTGGTTCCTTTAGTCTAAGATGACATCAACATTCCTTGCTGAATTATTATGCAAAGGCCATTGATGTGACTTGATTATTGGGTACATGAATATGATAGCAGAAGGAAGGGTACATAGAGTCTGGTCCGTGAATGTTGTTCATTGGTGGGGACATGAGAGTCTTCTTTTGCCATAGAAGCTTTTGCTAAGCTTCACTGCAGTCCTAATTTTAATTTTACTCATCATTCTGAAAAATGGAGTTTATAGGCTGATGCTACTAGGTTCAAATATCAGCAAATCATAATTATACTCTTAGAGAGATTGTATGCTTAAGTGTAGAACTGTCCATCTCTTCCCAGACCAATATAACATTTCTGTTCAGCTCAAGAGCCTCAGAACATTCTCACTGTTGAAACATGGTAAAGTTGATGATTACAGAAGAAGCTTTCTTAGCCAACCTCCACTAAACCAGATCACCAGAATAATTTAGCTGGGCACTCCCTCTGTAAGCCTACTGGCCAGTGTCTCCAGAACTCTCTCTAAGGCTTGCAGGCTCCTCTCCCATGTGCATGTGTATTTCTGCTCACATTCCTGGTAGTGAGCTCACTAACAGTCAGTAAATATGTTTATGTCAATTGTACTTGCTATTGTATTTGCACAGCTCAATTAAATATCATGTCAATCAGTGGATCATGAGTTTAAGGAAGGAGATATTTCAGCATGCTTTTCTGAGAAGGTGAACTACTAAAAAAGATGTTGTTAAAGTAGGTATGGTTAGACAACTATTAAAAATGGTGTAGAACATTGTAAAATTCTGGGGTTCTGGGTGCTGATTGCCTGTCCAGAACCTTTGTGCTCTTCTTCTGATTTTGCAAGAAAACATTGTGTAGCTCTAATCAGAGCTAATCAAAGGCCCTATGCTATAAGCATAACTAATGAATGGACGTTTACATATCTTAAGTGAAAATAAAATGTTTGACAATGAACGTGTTCTTTAATGACTCTCTATTTTACGGACTTCTTGATTAATTGGACAGGTCCTGATTCTGCAAGTGCTAGATGGAGGAGCATCTATTGTGTATAGGGAGTGAAAAAAGCAGTTTGCAGAACAATGTTGACGATGCAATCATGCTTTAAAAAAATACTCTATACATGCAAGCACGTAAACAATCTATAGAAAAAAGTCAACTATGAACAATATTTAATGTTGGGTGGTATGGTGTATGCCAAGTTTTTTTCTTATTTCCATTTTTTATATTAGAATTTCCTGTACATCAATTGTACTGTTTTGTAATCAGTTTATGGACTAGTGAAAGCTACTTAGTACATTGTTTTCCTGGCTCCTCTGTCCCTAACTCTATCCTCAAGACTCCACCAAGCCATTCCAAAGGGTAGCGCACACACCAGCCTCCCAGGGGAGCGTGGATGGGTGTCCTTCTGGCTGACATCCAAGGGTTGCATTCCTCAAGACCGCAGTTTAATCATTCAGAAGGTCTCTTCCTGGTCCGGGACAACCCAGACACAGCCTCTGTGGATTCCAGAGACAAACGTGCCCTTTACCTTTGTTTCAGTGGGTCAGGCCACCACTGGTGGGTGGAGAGAGTAAGGCTGTGGATAATCCAAACACTCGGAGACCCGGCAACATCTACAGGCATTTGAGATTGGTGATGGTTTACATACTGCTTTCCTTACAGGCCGGTTCTGAAAAAATCAATATGACTTTAGTTGAACCCGCACTTTGAAACTATACATCTAGCTTATTTTTTTAGCCGTGGTTGGATGAATAAGGGGTGAAATGTTTTGCTGTTTGTTTACTTTATGATGACTAAGCTGGTATCAGGGAAACAACTAATTCTGAAAGCTTGGAGGAAGGAAGAACTTTTGTCGTAACTCTAAGGAGGCCTTAGGAGGGATTAGGTTGTGCCTAATTCTCCGTAAAGCACATTGGGGGTGCCCCAGAGAAGACAAGCAACCAAAACATTGCCTGATGTGTCTAAGAATTCACCAGCTGTTGGTACCCTGACAGACAGAGATGTGGTTATTTTCAGAATGCTTATGTTTACACTGGAATGTACTACTTTCAGTTAAATAATACCTAGTTTAATATTAATTGCCCTTTGATTTGCTGCCTTATTTTTAGTAGACACTGGTCACAACATAAGATCAGTTTCTTTTTTCCTGTGCTCCAATGTCGTCACATCGTTCTGAGAGTTTGTCTTACAATTACAGTTCCAAGAAAACCAGATTAGCAAAACTGAGTGTCTGTGGCCACCTCACAGTCATTGTGCTGTTTGGATGTGGCCTCCCTGTCCCAGGGCACCTTGCCATCTGAGCAGGGCTGCCCTCTCCCCCATCAGTGGGATGAGAGCAATGATGAAAGTGGTACATGAGCATACTGAGTACACAAGGAAGTGTCACAGGTCTCCTAGCATCACCCTCACAATGGAGATTACATTCTCACTTCACAACTGAGGAAACAGGCTCAGAGACTGTAAATGCAATCATCTCAGATCACACAGCTGATGGGGTCAGGACCGGGTTTGAACCTCAGTCTTATTCCAGACTCCAGTTTGGAAAGTTGTAAGGTACTGTCTGCACATTGCGGAGGGCTGTACAGCCATCTGGACCTGTCCCTTCAGACGCAGCTAAACAGCTCACAGCTGGCACATGAAGCCCAGCAAAGCCAGCCACACACTTCACCCCAACTTAGGTTTCCCCTTCTCACTGCTCTCCTCTCCATTCCTTTTCTGAGTCTTTGACTCTAAGTATTTGTTTACTGTCTTTATTGAAGGCGACCTATACAATGCATTTTCTGGTGGGATTTACTTTTTGTTTTTATTGTTTAAAAAAACTTTGAGTTATAATTTGCAGATTATAAAGTATAAATATTTCAGTGGTACAGTTGATGAGCTTCGGCAGATGTACACAACCATTTAATACCTTCCAATCAAGATATGCAATGTTCCCATCATTCACAAAGTCTCCTCCTGCCTCCTTGTAATTAAACCTATACTTCACCCCCCAAGAAGCCACTCGTCTGCTGTTTATCACCATAAAATTGTTTTGTCTAGTCTAGATCTTTGCATTGACCAGAATTACAGAGGGTACCTTTTTCTATGCCTGGTTTCTTTAGCTCAATACGATGTCTGTGAGACTCATGAAGGACATTTCCTGTATTATTTTTATGCTTAAGTAGTTTTTCGATGTATAAATATACCTCAGTTGTTTATCCATTCTCCTGTCAATGGTCATTTGGATTTTACACTTTGGGGTTGTTATGAATAAAGCTACTATGAGCATTCACATAGGAGTCTTTGTGTGGACATGTGCTTTCATTTCCTTAGCTAAATACTCAGGGGTGAAATTGTTGAATCATGGGGTAGTGGTATTTTAAAATTTATAAGAAACTGCCTGTTTTCCATCATGATTGTATAATTTTACGTTTCCCCAAGAGATGCATGAAAGACCCAGTTACTCCACATTCTTTCCAACACTTATAACATTTAAAATGTTATAAGTCATTTTAAATTAGAGCCATTCTAACTGGGTGTGAAATGGTAACTCATTCTGGCTTTAATTAGCATCTCCCTGATATGCTATCCTATGATATTGAGTCACTTTTTTGGCCATTAATATCTTCTTCTCTTTCTTTCTTTTTTTTGATAAGGTATTTCTTCAAATTGTATTCCCATTTAAACAAAAAAAGAGGTTGTTTGTCTTATTGTTGAGTTGTCAGAGTTCTTTACATATTCTGGATTCAAGTCTGTCATGTGTGCATTGTAAATATGTTCACCGGGTCTGTGGTTTGTGGTGACTTTTTAAGTACCCTCTCGTCTCTTTAACTGATCTCTTAACTCTCCACATAATTCTGCCCCACCCTCAGCTGGCAGTCTAGACTCACACACCCTCCCCCGTCCCCTGAGTCCTGCACTGACGTCTTCTCCTAAAGAAAACTAAGACAGAATCACTGGGTTCCAGGAAACAGTGTGAGCCTTCCCCTCACACCTCCTAGCAGCCCCACCCAGGAAGTACTGTGGTCTTAATAAATGTGGCTTTAAATATCCAAAAACCTCACTTCTTTCTCCTTTTCCCTTATTATCTGCTCCTGGATGACAAAGCTCAAAGTGTGGCTCTTTTGACGATTTCTTGATATTCTTTGATTTCTTAATAGTTACTTCTGCCAATCTTGTGACTAATGCCACCAGCAGAACCCACAGCACATTGCAGTTAGTTTTAGTTTGTGCTTTATGTCTGTAATAAGGGAAGATGGAGCCATAGAATCCAGGAACAATAACCACAAACATAGGAAGCAATAGGTCCAGATGACAAATATCAGCTCTGACTGTATTTTCAGAGGTGGTATGAATGATGCCATAAGTAAAAATAGCATTTTTTGCAGGAGGTTGGGACTTTTTTTTTTTTTTTGGATGGCTGAAGAAAATGAAGTTGTCACTTTGAAGTAATATAAACAGTTTGAAGCTGAATGATCTATGCAGCAGCATTCACCAATAGCAAATGCCCTCCGGTCAGGTGTGCATTATGATGTAGAATATAGGATATATTGTCATTTGTATTGCAATTCAGAAGCACAGGCAATGCACTGGCATGTTGTTGCAGTCTGCCGTACTAGCAATTGCCAGGTTATCTGCTCCTCCCTCTCCACTAAAGTCCACGGGAAAATAGGATCAGTGCCTACCTGGGTGTCAGGAATCACAGGACCAGTACTGGTAGTAGGGGAGGAATTCAGGGTCTGTAGGAGCTCTGATGGACACAGGTCACAGTCTGATGGACACAGGTCGCAGACCAGATTCTGGGCTGTTAGAAAATGGAAAGGCCAAGCTCAGTACCCATTCAGATTTCCTGCTACCCTTGCAGTTCATTGGAGCTCAGTGAGGGCAGAATGTACTGAGAATTCAGCAGAGGTCTCTATGGGAGAATTGTGCTAAACAGGTCAAAAATAGAGAACGTCCCAAATTTCTCATAGGTAACTCTGAATTCAGGGGAGGTGCCTGAGACAATGATGGGGCTCTGTTCCCTAAGACATGTTGCATGGATTTCAAACCTCTTGTGTCAAGTGTGACACTGTCCCTCCTGTGCCTGGCTTCTAGAAAGAACCTACAGATTGTTGTCAAGGAAAACACAGGAATCCCTTCTTAAAATCTGCACAGTTCAATTTATACCCCATTTGTTTAAAACTGGACTTCTTTTCAGTTTAAGAAATTGTAAAGATTTCTGAAGCTCTGAACACGAAGGTCATTAGTGCTAATTGTTCTACTTCATATACAAGAGAGCCGAAGGATCACGCAGCAGGCACTGATGGATTATGGTGGCATTAGAAGTGCAAAATTTCAGTGCTCACCTGAATCCAAAGAGTATTAACATTTCTGTTTACAGTGGGCTTGCATCTGCACGAAGACTGGCCTTGTTTCAGCCAGCCCGGCATCTCAGCTGCAGTTGAGCTGCATTTATTATAATTCTTACATTTCCTCCTTGACTGATGCTTCAAAACTTTTGTCACCGAGACAGAAGAATGCCACAGTAACCTTCTTTTTCACCACGATAGCTGGGTTCTGCTCAGAATTCAGTGTGCTTGCATTGAACCAGCACTCTTTCCACGGTGCTTTTTTGGGGGGTTGCGAGGGGGGGTTCTTCAGAGCTTCGGCTGCTGTTATTACTGAATGATGATCTTTCCTCTTAAAAATGCCTTCCTCAGCGTTCCCTTTTTATGTAAACACTCAACTGCAAGCTGTTGTTTTGCTTGTTTGCATGTTTGTATCTCAAATTGCAGAAGCTGGCCCTGTGGCGTTAGTTGCCCTGTCCCCATCTTTGGAGGATGGACATTTTACGGTGCATCAGAAGTTGAGAGTCCTTTCAAAACTGGGGTCTGAGCTTCTGTCCATACACTCAACAGATATTTAGAAAATCAGATAAAGCCAGAGATTCCCCCACCCCCACGGTCACAGGAAAGTTGGTGAGTGGCCTTAAATCTGGTGATAAGCTCATTATCTACTGATGCCTCAGAAGTACAGATGCCTGGGGGTTGTTCTGGATTCTCCCTGCTAGAGGGAGTTCCGCTTCAAATAATCTACAGCTTCTTAAGGGAAAGTCTAGAACCTATTGAAGCAAAAATCAATGGATAGGAGGGGGTCTTATGGAAATATTTTAAAAGAAGGTGAAATTCATTGCCTGAAGTTACACTGCAGCATCTCAGACCTTCAGAAGTTTTAAAATACATGTCCTTGGATTGAGACTGCACCTTCCCGAAGAAGTTAATTAGTCTCTGAGAATAAAGATCTATCTCTTCAGAAACCTTGTAATACTCTGCAGTTTTAATAGGAAGGAAAAGTTATTGTGACCTTCCAGTTGAATTAAAGAACAATTTTTAAATAATTAGGCCTTCTGGAATATTTTCAATTTTTTTCAACTCTTATTTTGGGTGAATCAAAATGACTAAAAATGACAAATCAGAACTATGGGTACCGATCTGGAAAAGGTTGTTTATTAAAACTTCCTTGTTCGGGTGGGGTAGGGTGGGGTGGGGTGTTGGGTCCACAGGCTGGCTTTGCAGTGGGGACCTGGGGGTGCTGTGCCGGCCCTGGGAGAAGAGGCTTTGTCTGTAGGAGATGGAGTGGGCAGGAGGCCTAGGGGCTGGCAAACTGTCTCTGGAAGCAGCGCATTACCCTCGTCTCTCTGTCTCATGAACATACCAGGCAAATCCTGATTTTTCCACTTCTCTTCACGACAACACATGCTTATATGTCAGAATCTTTGCTGGGGGCTTGCAGGGTGAATATAAACAAGTTTTTCATGTTTTTTTTTTTTCGCCTCAAGTTGCTCAGAGTATTGGAGAGGAGTAAAATACTTATTAGCTGATTTTTTTCACTTTTATTTTTCCCGGAGGTATGCTTTCACTTTGAAATAGCATGCCATCATTCATTTGCATAGGTAACAGATGCTTATTGTAGGAAATTTTGTAAAAATCAGAAAAAAATATTCCTTTCCTTTGCCTCCTGATGCAAAGTCGCTGCAACATTAGATGCCACATTTGTTGGCATGGTTGTGGCTACTGCTGTTCTCTTTTTTCACTCCTCCCTCACTGAGGGGGGGCTTTCACTATAAGCTGTTTGTGGCCCAGGAAGAAACAAACCCCTCTTCCCTGCTGGGAGTGAAGCCATCACTCAGAAGCTGAGATGGACAGCTAGCTGAAGTGCACTGCCCTTAAGAAAGTATTGTCATCTGACTGCTAATTACCTAGTGGAAGCACCTGAATCTGAGAGCAATTGTAACTTCAGAAGGAGCAATGTGCTTTGTGCAAGATGGGGTCAGGAAAACAGAAATCACTCTAGGTATTTCTAGCAGGAAGGATTTATTATAGGAAATTAGCTTCTACAAAACTTCTGGGAAAGCTAGGGAAGACAAGGTCAGTTAAAGCACCGCTGGCATTTTGGAAATCAGGAAATGCAAGAATCACAGGCATTTCCACCCTGATCCCAAAGACCACAGCACTGCACAGGGAGATCTGCAGGGGCGGGCTGAGAAAGCTCTGTGACCCTCGCATTTGCCTTCTGCCCTCTCATCTACCTGCCTCTGGAGGATGCCAACTAACAGCGTCTCCTTCTCCCGACTTCCTGATTTTGCGCAGATGACTCTCATAACGGAATCTAAATCAGAACCCAAAGGAATCTGAAAAATATTCTTTCCAGGCTTTTTGGACTTTGTGAGGCTTAGAAAGTAATGTACATCTTTTTTCTTTCTTTTTTTTTTTTTTTCACTGGGGGAGAGTTGGTGGTGCAGGAGATGAGTGCCAATAGACAATCCACATCATGTACTAATAATATAAATCATAACAATAGCACTTATTGAGCTTGTATTCTACCCCAATTACAGTGTTTTCTCATAGAAAATGTATAAAGGAATCACTGACATTGTATCTGTTTGTTTTACAGATTAAAGAACTAAACTTTAGAAATATTAAATAAATGTCTCAAAGGCAACCCCTACTAAATAATGGGGTTGGAATGCAAATCTAGGTCTATATTTACTGCTACTCTTGAACTTGGTTTAAAATCATATCCTTCTACCACTGTCTCATCAATTGAGAGTGTACAGACATATTTATTTCTGAATAACTAGAGGCATTCGATAGTTATTAACTTTCTATAAAGCAGATAGCAAAAACTACAACTTAGAAAGTTCATCAGTTTCCCACTTCTTCTCATTTGCCACATTCTTCTATCACCATTTCTTCCTCAAACCTTTATCTGAACTTGGTTAGGAGAAATCCCTCCTGGGGTTTGGCAAAGTGTTGAGAAATTTTCAAGTTTCCAATGCTATTTCAGCTCGGCAACATTGTGTGTGTTTTCATAAATGTTACATCAGGACCTCTAACCAAGATGTCGTCATGGGTCTTTTCAATAAAATACAATAAGTCCATTAATAGAGATGTACAGCGGGCCCTGTAGAGGAAGAAGGAGCATGCAATTTATTCCATAATGTACCAACATAGTTTTTATAAAAATTATACCCCATAGTTTACTTTATGATCACTATAAACAAGAGCAGTAGAAGGAGGGTATTTGCATTGGGAGAGCTAGATATTGGCAGCGGTCTGATGTTACTTAGAAAACTGAGCTTTCTGGGCTTGGTTCTTGAAAACTAAGTGTGAGACTTTCTCTACTTTCTACCTCCTCAGATTGTACGTAAGGGAAAAATAATGGTAAGAGAAAATTATATATTTTCATAAAGTCTTCAAGAATTGTGACTTTTGCAAACGTTATCTCTTTTGATTCTTATAACCAAAACCTAAAGTAGATAGAATACTTGTTATGTCTTTATTGCACATGAAGAATCTCTGTTAAAAAGGACTAAGGTTGATATATTGTATGTAGCTAATGCTTGTCTAAATACATGTCCCATGTCATCAGCTTCGTGCTAGGCTGAAGCTTATTGCAACTCCAGCTGCCAAGATTTCAATGCAGGGATGCATGGCTGATGCATGTGATGTGTTAAATAATTAAATAAGTAATAAATAACATGGTGTCTCAGGGTGGAAACGCGTAGCGTCCAAATGACCTGTGAAGATTTACGTACCGGGTGGGCTTGGAGGGGAACAGGATATAGGGTACAGGACAGCATTGTCAAGAAGTTCCCTGGGGTCTCTGAGCCAATGTGTAGGCAGCAAGTGAGATGCTGGCCAGGAAAATGTCGCTGGGATGATCCCAAAGGAGGGCACAGTGAGGAGCAAAAGAAGGGCTTCTGCTAAACATCTCCATTCCAGGAATTAGACAAGTCATCAGACATACATTATTTTTCCATTTAATCTCCACAAGAGCCCACAAATTATACATAATTGTGTCTTTAACAATTTCAAAATCAAGGATATAAAACTGAAGTTATTATTCTGAGATCACATAATGTTTTAGGTGGTGAGGGTAAAATTTTAATATAGTCTCCTTACTTCAATAAAGTTGAAATTCGGGTATTTCCACTACAGCAAAGTAGAAAATTAATGACTGTGCATTACCACTCAGCCACTCATACATTCCTTCAGCAAATACTTATCATGCACTCCTTATGCTCAATGGGAAACCCTTGCTTTTCAGGATCTCACAGCATTAAGAAGTCACTGAATGCTTAAAGGCAGGAGGTGACTTAGTACTTCTCACGTCCCTTAGAGGGTACAGCAGCATATGTTAGCCTTCTAGTTGGTAATCTCATATTTTTAGATGGTCCTGGTGGGGTTCACTTAGGGAATTTCTACCAGGAGTATGGCTGTGTTTTCACTAGAGCCTTCTGCTCTCCTACAAAATCAAAGGCATTTTAACACACTTCATTAAAAAAAAAAAAGCAAACCCGCCTGTCTCTCTCAGTTCTAGAATCCCGAATCACAGGGCAGTGGCTGCTGAAATGACTTGGACATGAATTTAAGGTATAAAGCACCATCTGTTTCAAGCAGTTAGTATCAAGTTAATGGAGAGACAGTTTCCAAGATAGAAGGTTATCAGAAAATGACAGTTGGTAGAGGAGCTACACAAGACAGCACACCCAGGTTGTTCGATGTCCTGTGACAGAAGGAGAAAACTGTAGACTGGGAATTGGGAGACTGTGCCATTTTCTTGCCCCATGGGTTTAATTCAGTACTGGAGGTCTGTTGCAGCCCATCTAGAAAAGACACCACAAGGCATCCAGAGACTTCTTTCATGGGTAATCAAAGAAGATATTGAGCCAGTGAGAACCAAGTCAGATGCCTCCTAGGCCCCAAGTCCCTGTCCTCTAACAGCATGAGGTCAGCTTCCACATTGTCAGTGTTGGTTTTCTGGAATGAACCTGACAAATTAGAGGACAGTTTCCCAATGAGAGGGCTTTGGTGGGAGTTCCCCAACGTCCTAAATAGACCATGTTTACCGCTGTCAAGGTCAGGTTCATGTGTCAATTTGGCCAAGTGGTGGTACCTGTTTGTCTGGTTGGGCAAGTGCTGGTCTGTCTGTTGCAATGAGGACATTTCATAGAATTAAATCATGATCACGTCAGCTGCATCCACAGCTGATTCCATTTGTAACCAGCCAAGGGGAGTGTCTTCTGCAATGAGTGATGCTTAATCTAATCACTGGAGGCTTTTTAAGGAGGATTCAGAAGAGACAGACTCTCTTCCTGCTTCGGCTGGTGAGCCTCTCCTGTGGAGTTCGTCCAGACCCTCCATCAGAACTGTCAGCTTCACAGCTGACACAGCTGGCATTCTGCCTGCCCTGCGGATTTTGGACTCTGCATTCCCACAGTTACATGAGACACATTTATAAATTTTATATTTGTGAGTGTTTCCTGTTGATTCTGTTTCTCCAGAGAACCCTAACTAATACAACCACCCACACACATCCCCAGATTTGCACACTTTCATATCAACCCTTTTCTGATGTCATTTTCAGAATTATGGACATGTGAGCTCTTACTTGTTTTTTTATTTGTTCCTCTTGTGTTCATCCCCTCGGATATTAGATTATGCATGTAATTCTCTCTTTGCAGTATTCAGCATCAGTCTGCCTTTGTGTAAAATAGAGAGAACCAAAGTGAAAATGACATCATGAGATCAAAATATCTGACAGGAAGGCCTTTTTTCTCCCTCCTTTGTTAGATGAGGTCTGTTTGTCCACAACCCAAGTGATTCTTGCTTGTCTGGTCCCATCTCCTCTTGGCAATGTCTTTATGATAAATTGTCCACTTTCTCCAAACCCTCATGGTCCCTGCTGTTCCACTTCCCATTAACCGTGTGTGTTTCCGCTTGTTTGTGTCCAGATGTATTCGTTAGCATTTTTCCAGTTGAATCTCATCCTGCTATTTCTTGCTCACATTGCTAACCTCTCCAGGGGCCCATATGCTTGCATGGCTCTTGTGCCAAAAGCACAGAGCATCTTAATACAAACCTTCCTTCAAAGTCTTCACATCAGCCAAAACCACAGGCATAGTTGACTGCCAGCCTGATTTACAACCAGCTCTATTCCAGCTTAATAGAATGAGAACCAGGTCTGGAGCCAGACAGGTTTGGAGTTGAATCATAACCCTGCCACTTCCTAGTTGGGTTACCTTTGGCCAGGTGGTTAGACTCCTGAGCCTCGGTTTCCTCATCTACGTCCTGAGAATGGTCACCACTGCGCAGTCAGAATATGAGACAATGGCTGCTAAGCATCTTCCATACTTCCCGGCACGTTGAAGGCAACTCTCTGTCTCCCTGGGCAGCAGCGCAGAACTGAGACTGCTGGTGACCACTGAAGAAACAAGAGGGTCTCTGTGGCTCACCCAGATGATTCAGGCATCAATGCACTGACTCTCTTAAAGAGATAACTTAAATTGTTAGAGCAAATCTGTGAAAAATGCTGACTACAGAACACTGCCATTTGAGACCATGGCCTTCTCTGATTTCATTTTGTAAGGTTTCTTGCTTCTTGTTGGCAGACTTTGAGACCTCTGAACACACAATGTTTGTTCATATCTGCATACCTAAGTGATATTCTCTTTCTAGGAATCCCCAGCCCTTCCCACGTCTTTGCCCACCTATCGAATTCCTATTCAACTTTCAAGACTCAGGCTTCACCTTTTTCAGGATGCTGCCTTGGCCTCCCCAGGTTGAATTACACACTTGCGCTGCTGCACTTCCACTTCGATCTCTGCAAATGTGTTCAAGGGTACAGCTAACCTTGTAGTGACTTGGGCATAATTACCTGTTTAGCTCCAGACTATGTGTATCCCTGCAAGGCAAGGATTTATATTCCATTTATCTCTCCATTCATAGTGTCCAGAGTTGTGTTTGACATACTGAATAAATGCCATGAAGGCATATGTTGAATGACTGAGTAAAGGAACAAAATCCATCCATTCACTTAAATTCAACTTTGGCTGATAACACATCCAGCATGCTGATTTTCAGACTTGTTCCTAGGGGCAGAGACAGACAAGTTCCATGGAAATATCCTCCACGATGGCTTTGTACATTGCCATTAGAAACGTTCCTTCCTAGGCTTGCTGTCCACTGCTCAGGACAGAGAAAATCTGTCCTTCATCTGATGATGTTTATCAGAATAGCTAGTAAGAATGGATCATAAATTGAGGAAGCAAAGCAGCAAGACAAGAGCTCCTTGAGATGGTCATGAATGAAAGGGAATCTAAAGTCCAGTCAATTTAGTGTGTGGAGAAGCTCAGAACAGGCCCCCAACCCTGGTGGGGTGGGGTGGGGTGGAGACTGTGTCTACATATTTGGATGCACAACGTCAAGCACATTTGTCTTTTAAGATCGTCCTTTTTGACCCTCTACTTGGATTGTAATTCTTTTCAGGGTTGTAAGAGGGCATCCTCATCCATCTAACTGGTCACTCTGCCTAGCAGCATCACAATTCATTTCTTCATTGCGTTTATCACTTACAGAAATCATCTTGTTTGTTTGCCTTGTGTCTCTTACCACCTCTCTGCCTCCCTTATCCCAGTGAGAAGGCTTGAGGGCAGTTAATAAGTGCTTGATATATATTTGAGGACTAACTGATTCACTGCTCACCTTTTAACATTTTCCTTCTTCCTTTACTGATTCAACTAATAATGAGTAAGCATTGCCTTTGTTCTAGGAGGTGATGCAGTGGTGGGAAGTAGAGGGAACCTGAGCGAAGGCCTTCAAATGTGAGAGGGGCCTCACATTTTAGTGGGGTTACAATAGGGAAGAGCCATATATTGAGGAAACTATCTCTGAAATTGTGAGGCAGGGCAGAATCATGAGGGTGTGCATGCAGAGCGTATATTTTATAGAAATACTCATTTTTCTAGAGATTACATCACCACAAGGTCTCTGCCCATCGCAAGCCCTGGCTTGCAGTGTCCAGGCTCCTGTTCGTCCTGGCTTCCCCTAGTCCCTGGGCACATACTTTATCTCAAGTGCAGATGAGGTCATGGGGAAGTTAAGAATCTCAAGTTGTGGCTTCCCAACACCTTCACCCCATAGGTCATGAATTCCTGGGTAATGAGGCGCTAATAGTTATTTACCACAACTGACAGTTTATTGATGTTTTAAATTATATAAATCCAACATGTAGCTGTGGCTAAAACACTGAGCACTAATTATGCTACTCAGATCTGCCTTCCAAAATGTCTTTTTCCCCTCTGGAGGTTTGAGAAAGGGCAAAGGGAATTTTGAAGGCAGTAGCTTGAGTACCATGCAGTTTTTTGCCTTGGAATAGAATCTTAAGGCAGGAGGCCATAAATATGAATGAAGAATATGAGAATCAGATTGAATGCACTTGCGCTTGTGTAATGTTCCATTGCCAAAAGCTTCTTAAACATCTGAGAGATGGAATATAGAGGGTGAAAACCAGGTGCTGCCCACACCAGACAGAGCCATGCCGGGCTGAGGAAAGGAGCAAGAGGAAAGGAGGGCAGCTTCTTTAGTGTTCAGAGAAATGAATGAGTGGCTCCTCAAGTGGACAACACCCTCAGTGACAGGCATTGGGAGTCACATGCAAAATGTGACTCTTACATTTTAAGAGTTTCATTTTGTTTTTCTAAGTATCCCACACTTACACACACATACACAATTTAAACATTTCTAAAGGAAAACTGAGCACAACTTCAAGAAGATCTTTGAAACAGACAGCGCAGTTAAAATTATTTACAAGCTTTATGGAGTTGTGAGACAAGTACCAGATGACGAGCCAGTCACCTTGGTGAGAGGCAGCCTTCAATGTCCAGTGATTTTGTTTATCTGGCTCTACTTATCAGATTTGCCCTTTCCTTCCTATTCCCCCAGAGACAAGTGTGTCAGCATGGGGCAACCATGATGGAATCAGTACAGGTGGGACATATGCAGAAGCAGAGAACTGCTGACACAGAGAGGTCTGCTCTAATAGCTGTCAAGGCAGGAGGGGATCCCCAGGCTTTGCTACGTTCTGCTGTGTGGGGACCTGGGAACCTGATCCCCATGTGGAGTGAAAGGTCATGGGTAATGGTATGAGTCAGTCCTCAGCCAGGTCCTCCTTACCTTCCTCTATCTGCTAGTTACTGTCTCAACCCTTGCAGTATGTTCTCCAAGCCCTGTGACTCCCTCAGGCTTATCTCCAAAATTTAATTCCCGCCCAAGAACCCTAGGGAGGCACAGAACCAAGAATGGAGAACAGAAGCCTTTGGAGGACCTAAGGGGAAAGACAACTGCTTGTACTTTACATGGGCTTCATTCTCCTAGCAGAGCTTGCCAAGAGCCTCTTCTGTGGGACAGTCTCAAGATAGGTGAGCATGGGTCTTGAACCTGAAGGCTTCATCTGGAGGAGAATATAGAGACATTATTGGCTAATTCTAATTAAAGGGTGACTATATTTGTTTCTGTCATGGTCAGGTTCATGTGTCACCTTGGCCAAGTGGTGGTACCTGTTTGTCTGGTTGGGCAAGTGCTGCCCTGTCTGTTGCAATGAAGGACATTTCATAGAATTAAATCATGATCATGTCAGCTACATCCACAGCTGATTCCATTTGTAATCAGCCAAAGGGGAGTGTCTTCTGCAATGAGTAATGCTTAACCTGATCACTGGAAGCCTTCTAAGGAGGATTCAGAAGAGACGGGTTCTTCCTGCTTCGGCTGGTGAGCCTGTCCTGTGGAGTTCATCCAGACCCCACATCGGAATCGTTGGCTTCACAGCCTGCCCTGTGGATTTTGGACTTTGTGTTCCTGCGCTCATATGAGACATTTTTATAAATTTTATATTTGCGAGTGTTCCCTGTTGATTCTGTTTCTCCAGAGAACACTAACTAATACATTTTGGTACCAGAAAGTGGGGTGCTGCTGTGGTTTGCAAATCCCAAACATGTTGGAACGGCTTTTAAATGGATAAGATGACGCTGTATTCGCCATGTGCCCTTCCAGCTGAGAAAGGAACTGTGACTGTGTTCACCATGTGCCTTCTTACTTGAGAGAGAAACCCTGAACTTCATTGGCCTTTTTGAACCAAGGTATCTTTCCCTGGATGCCTTTGATTGGACATTTCTATAGACTTGTTTTAATTGGGACATTTTCTTGGTCTTAGAATTGTAAACTAGCAACTTATTAAATTCCCCTTTTTAAAAGCCATTCCATTTCTGGTATATTGCTTTCTGACAGCTAGCAAACTAGAACAGTTTCCAAACCTATCTCTGCCTTAGAATCATCTGAGATATTTTTTACCCATTCAGATTTCTTGTTCTAATCCCAGATATATTGGAATGGAATCTCAAAGGGTGGGACCTGGAACTCTGCATCAAAAAAAACAAAAAGACCCTGTTTAGGTGACTCTGATGA